>ML809086.1:155328-214603 GCA_009831015.1 Picea engelmannii | reverse complement strand
TCATCTTCCCATCATGAATTACGTTCCTGTCATATTGCCATGGTCTGCCTAGCAATAAATGACATACATCCATAGGAATAACATCACAGAGTATTTTATCATTGTATCCTCCTATCTTGATGTCAACTAAGCACTATTTAGTGGCACTTACCTGATGTCCCTTCTGTAGCCATGAAAATTTGTATGGACTTGGGTGATCAGTTGTCTCCAGTTCTAGTTTCTCCACCATCTCGGTTGAAACGAGATTATCTGTGCTACCGCTGTCCACGATAACCTTGCATTTCTTGTCTTTGGTCTTGCATGTGGTTCTGAAAAGTCTGTTTCTTTGAACGGTGTCCTCTACCTCCTCCTCAAGTGTTAAGAGAACCTTACGCATCATCAATGACCTTCCATCTTTTGCGTCTTCTGCCTCAGCATCTTGCCTCTGGGCCTCGGCGATGTGAGCTTCTCCTCCATCCTTCTTCCTATCTGGATAGTCAACTGCCTTGTGTCCATTCTTTCCACACGTGAAGCATGTGATGACTCCACCTCTGCCTCTTCCTCTACCTCTGGTACGAGGAAATGTGTTATTATCAGCGTATCCTCTGCCCTGTTCTATATGCTGCCTTCGTTGTTCAGCGTGTTGTCCTCGCTGCAAACTTCCACCTCTTTTTGTTCTAGTCTGAGGCTTCTTCCAGTCGTCCTTGGATTTCTAAAACCTATCTTGGGTAACTAACTTACCTTTTGGCTGGCTGCTACCTCGGCCTCGCTGTGTTGGCTTACGGCTCAACTTCTCTTCAGCTTTCAACGCCATTTGATACGCATCCTCCACCATTCTAATGGTTGTCATACTCATCTCGTCCTGGATATCGTATCTCAAGCCATTCATATACCTAGCAACTTTTTCATCATCGCTCTCCTGATGACCTGCTCTGATATTTAGCTTATAGAATTCCTCAGTAAACTCTTTCACTGTCATCAGCTTCTGTCTTAGGTTATGCATTCTCCTGAACAGTGTGATTTGATAATCCCTTGGGATGAACTTTGCCTTCATCTTCGCAATCATTCGATCCCAGCTTCTTATCTTTTGCTTTCCTTTGGATCATCTATCTACTTGAAGCTTGTCCCACCATAATATTGCGTGTCCCTTCAATTTTGTGACAGCATGCCTAACCTTCTTATCTTCTTCGATATCTTCATAGTCGAAGTAGGTGTCAAGAGCTCTAATCCAATCTAGAAGCTCTTCTGCATCAAGACTCCCTTCATAAGCTGGAATGTCCATCTTTGTTTTCGAACTCATCTGGGCGATAGCCTTAATTAATCGCTCATTGGCTGAATCTTCGGCTGCAACTTCTCCTTGTTGTTCAACCTCAACTTCACCTTCGGAGTCACTCAGATCTCCAGCATTGGCTGTGCGTCTCTGCGCTGCTTCCATATCTTCTAATCTCGCTCGGAGATCACGTATCTACCTCTCCATTTCTGTATTATGTGCTTGTCTCCCTCTTCCTCTCTAGTTCCCCCTATCCTCTAGATCGGGTGATTGTCTTTCTCTCCTCGGCGGCATGGTGAAATTTTCTCTTCTTCTCTGCTACAGAAAGCAAAGAGATTTTCTCGCTCCGATACCACTTGATGCAAACGCGCCACCCAGGGCACGCCCTCTCTCACAGAACCTTCTCCTTGAACGGCCCGAAGAACTAAAATGCTCTTCAAACCCCTTTATCGGGAGTTCTCAACACCCACAGAATGCTCTTTATGATTCCCCGTTGTCCTATCAGGAAATCGGGCCTCGCGTGATCGCGAGTCCTGCACTCACGAGATCGAGTCTTACAAATCCCCGAACCCCGATGAATATTCTCTGAATGCTTTCCTTGCTCCTATCGGGAATTTCCCCCATCGGGAAATCGCCACTTGTGTTGTCGTAGACAATTTGCCTCGCAAATCCCCGATTCCCAATGACTTGTCAGTCAACGCTGACCTTATCCCAATTTATTGGGACTTTGGCTCTCTCACGACTTTGCTACTCACGACCTCCAGCACTCGGTTCCTCAACTCCCGAGTCCCGATGTGCCGAGACACCGGTACCCTCCTGTTGCGCTTCCGCAACCTCGCGCGCTCGCAACTTTTAATGCAATTCCTAACAGCTCCAACTCACGAACCCCCGAGTTCGCGATATGTCGATGCCACTTGGCGTTGGCTCCCGGCAAGGCTTGACCTTCCGACACTTGTCCCTCACTATGGCGCCTATGGCCCACACTTCTGTGGTGATCGAGAAATCGTGTATCGCTAAATCGCGATTCCTGTTGCACAAATTCACAGGATCCTCCAAGTCCCGAAACCCGATACATATGACACCTGGCTATGACTCTAGGACCGTCGCGTTTCGGAGTTTCGCGACTTCTCCTGGCGTGATTTCCTCGTCACCGAGAATCCCAAAATTCCGATCCCCGATGCGCGTGTGAACTCTCTCCTCCACGTCACCACTTCCTTATCGCTCTATCGAGTATCGCAAAATCGCGACTTCTAATGCAACAATTCTTTTGTATGCAGAAACCCTGAAATGTCGAACCCCGACTCTTTTAGATCCTCAGACACGTGTCCCTCAAATCGAACGGTTATGGCTGTGTTGGGAAATCGCGAATCACGATTTCATTGTGCAAGAGTTTCACGACTCCGGAAACCCCGATATCTCGAACTCCGACTCTCCGGGATCTCCTGCCACGTGTCCCTGCTAGTTGGACGGCTCTGATCCTATCGGGAAATCGTGGATCGTGATTCCTACATGTGAGAGTTCTATGCCTCTGGAAACTCCGATGCTCCAAACGCCGACTCGTCAGGATCTTCGGCCACCCGTCCTCATCGATGGACAGTTCAAAACTCCCGTCGAGAAATCGCGGATCGCGATTCCAACATGCAAGAGTTCTACGTCCTCGGAAACCCCGATTCTCCGATGAGCTAAACCCCGACTCTTCTCCGGATGTCTGACGCGTGTCCTGCCGGGATCAACGACTGAGATCCTTTCTCGAGATTTCGAGAACTACAAGGTCTCGATTCTCTTGTTCAGCAAAACCCCGATGACTCCTCCGGACTCCTCCTCTGTGAGCTAGGGCTTAAACTCTGTGCAACTTTGCAAGATCTAACGGTTGATGGGTTTCGTCAATCTCCTCTACGAATCATGATCGTCGATTCCTCTCCTCCTTTCTTAAGGACTTCTTGGCACAGAAATCTCCTGTGCTCTACGTTAACGATGTCACGAAAGTGCTATACCTCCTGAGCTCTTCCACTCTGATTCTTCAGAGGAACTTGCGTGCACTCCTTGCGCTCAACATTCAACAACTTCCCAAGTGTTGAATCTTTCCGACTCTGCGTACTTCCTGCAGTAGCAGTCTTCGATTTCCCTTAGCTCAAATTCAGGACTGAGATTTCTTCTTCAGCCTGTGCACTCCTTGCACGGTTTCAACAACCTACTTCCACTTCCGGGTGAATGAGAACAAAAGTTAAACTATTGAGCCTTCATCAATGCACTCCTTGCGGATGAATTCAACTGCACACCTTGCAGGAATCTCCTAGCTCAGATAGAGAAACAATTGAACCTCACTCTCTCTCTCTTTCAGACTTCAGTTTGAAACATGAAATCACATGCACAACATATACAAAGCAAATACATAACAAGAAAGCAAACATTCATGAGCACAACATCGATGCACAGAGAAAACAACACCAACCATGAATTTGAATCAGAACTTTCTTCTATTAATTCAAATTCATGTACATGGGTGTTCTTCATACAATATTCTCTGTCTTTGCTCTTCTCTTCTCCTGAATGCTTCCTCAATTCTTCACTTCTATCCTCTTTTTTACAATGGTACAATGAGGGTGTCTATATCCGTTTTCCCTCTCGGACTCTACACTATCAAATCTAGACTTAAAATCCTATCTACCGGCATTAAATATATTAAATGTCGACTATCTACCAAAGGACGAGAGATTAAAGGCTCAAGGTCCAATACAATATACAAATGTGCCTTCATAAATGGTTTCATTAATGACTTGCGCTACAATCCCAAAGCACTTCAAAATTTGGGTTTGTTTATCCAGGTGATCTCCGCTTGATGTGCTAGCTTGCTTGATGAGTTGGCGATGCTCCTGCATCACAGTACATCTGTCAATAGGTTCAGGATATTCTACAAAAGTATAATGCCAAGTACAAGCAGCGCCATGATCAACATCGGGTGCCACATAAGTTTCAGGTGGGCGACAAAGTTTGGTTGCATTTGCATAAAGAACGCCTTACAGGGCCCCATCGGAAGCTTTTCCCACTCTGTTATGGGTCATACACCATCAATAAGGCTTTGGGTGACAATGCTTTTTAGCTCAAAATTCCCCCCTTCCTTGTTCTGCATCCAGTCTTCAACGTGTCTGTCCTTCAGCCATATTTCCCACCATTATTGGACACCTCAGAGATAGCAGAGCAGTTGACACCAACAGAGTTCAACCCTGACTGCATGCAACAGGAATCCAGTGATCATATTTTGGACACACAGATCAAGGGCACTCAACAGCAAAGGATCTAGCTTTAACGAGTCGTCAGGGCGGAGATTGAAAGATGGAAACTCTTGCACCAAGGAAAGTGGCTCACCCAGGGCCAAATTCAGCAAAAATTTCCTCATCTTATGGGGGAACTCAACGCAATGGAGACCATTTATTCCTAAGGAGGGAGGATTGATTCAGGTGGATATTGGTGGCCAACCACCTATTCCACTAGCTCGAAAAACAGTTTTCCACCTTGGCAGTTTTTCGGGTTCCAAACTTTTGGGGTTGTTTTGAGGCCCTAAACTACGTTTTTTGGGGGATTTGGGGCCCAAGTGATTTCCCAAGGCATTGGCTTGGGCCAATCGAAAAGTTTTCTTCTTAGTTATACCTTTCCAACGGGCTATCATGTGCCTAAAATGGAGATCGTGTGCAAAAGTTACGACCCCGGGAAGTTGATGTACTAACTTACCCAAATGGGGCCCATATGACTTTTGGTGCTTCATCTCCTAGGGTTAGGTTTTTGGATGTCTAGGTTTTTTGACATTTTTGTTTATTGTAAAAGGCCTTCAGAGCCTCATTGTAACCATCTTCTTGTGAATGAGCACAGTCGTCACATCTCTTCTCAAAGATAAGCCGCCACCAATCCAGCAAGCTTGTTTTCCACTGCATGTTACAGTTTCAGCTTATTTCCTTATTGAATAGAAAACCAGTTTTAATGTAACTTTGTTATTTTGTGTTAAGCATCTTTTAATAACCTGTATTCATTTCGTTTTGCTCATAAAATCCGGCTCAAACCATTTGCATGTGTGGATGTGAAGCACTGAAGTGAGCCAATTATAGAGAAGAGGTGGTCATGAACATGCCATCTCTAATTTTAGAAGTCGATACATCAATCTGAGAAATACCCATGGTAAATGCAAAATGGAAATGACATGTATGCTAGAAAAATACCCAAAATGTGCATAAGATGGGCAAGTAGATGGAGGGTGAAGAGAATTAATGGATGGGGAAAATAAAGCATTATTAATTTTAAATAAAACCTTAGTTGCAACAATGGAAATTACCTCCTTCTCTACATATTGTCCTTGTCTTTGCACCTAATTGAGTGATTCATTATTTGTAATGCAAATCTATAGTTGATTTTCATCCCTACTAGCTAAGCTACTACAAACTACTGGTCATCTCTTATATGCTAGCTAGGTTGGTCTTCAAAAAAAATTCAAGAAGTAATTGCTTGCAACTTTTTAAAAGTTTAAAGGAAGGAACCCTAGAACACATGCATGATACCTATAAAGCTACTTGAAATATGTCATTCCATACCTATCAAGCGCTTCACTCATTTTTGGTGGCTTCACGGGTGATCCTAGATGAGACATTGATGTTTACTTTGAAATGGAAGATTCTAACTCAGAGCATGAGCAAGGAGGATAGCTTACCGACATTGGGATGAGAATAATTATAAGTTGCAAGATTATACAACTTTGTCTTTTATGCTTGCTTGAACCATCAAACAATTAAGGCAAAGCTTGAACCACTTGTTGAGTCATCCACTAAATCAACACGTGCTTTAATAGGATTTGCTCAATGATCCACTACAGTCATGTTGCTTCCCATTCTAGGGCTTTATTCCCCAATGGTGTTGTAGTGGGAGGAGTTTCTATTTATGTCTTTCTTTCATATTTCATTAATAAAGCACGACACTGCTACATGCATATCGTACTAGAAGGAAACTATTTCCAGCTAAACAACCATCTAGGCCTTGTATAATTTATTGTTAGTAGGTCTATTAAGGAAAATATTGAACCATACAGAAAGAGTCACACATGTATGTATGAATAGGGTACAGGTTGACTTTCAAGCTCGATAGGTACATTGCATCTAATGTTAACATGGTTGAAGTTGGAGCCTTAATTTTGGACGCTAATACATATTGGTTTAATGCCAATTTAACTAATTGGATTGACCCAAAAAATAAGTTAACCTCTGAATTGGTGGGAAACGCGTAGGGTCTCTATGTTTCCGTCAACCAAGAGAAACGTGTTGTACTCATTGTGTTGACATTTGTGTTTCAAACCGGGGAGTACAATGGCATCTCGTTCACCCGGTGGAAAAAAATGCTATTTTTACGCCGAAAGGCGTACACCTATTGACAATGGGAAGATTTAATAGGGGTTTAGTGCTTAATAAGTTTTATATGGACAGGATTAAATATGGCTGGAATATTCTTAGTAGTCACACAAAATAAATAAATAAATGGTTGTGATTTCAATCATTAACTTCCTAGCATTATAAATACATCCGTTTATGTGTTTACTTTTTTACATTTACCTAATCATATTTAAAAATTATTTTGATAGCTAACTGATTGCCACATAAGTGATTAACAGAAATTAAAATATTAATACCAGATAAATGAAGCTCAACCGTTTATTTGTTAATCAATAATAAAATTTAATATATTCTTTTAAGGATTTGTTTCATCTTATCAACCTTTCGGCATTGATCAACCACAATTATGTGGCTGTGCTAGTTTATAAAGTGAAAAAAATGCACTCGCTCACACCATCTCTCTAACACCTAGCAATGCAACCATGGATCATAATGTGATTGTGTTCCATTACTAGCTATATTTCTCATGGTTCCAATACTAATTCTTTGCATAGGTTATCTTCATTGTGCGATCCATTTAAGGTGACTTTCTAGTTGAGGATTATGTGATTTTTGTTATTGCGTAGTTGTTGATGGTGAATTGGTTCATTTGGACTCATGTTTTGTCACTATAACAATTTTCATGTTGTTTCACTAATGTTGATGAATCATGATGCCTCAATGACTTGAATGATAGAAAAATTATAAAATTATTGTAAAAATTGTGTTTTAGTTATTTACAAAACAAATAATTAAGATGATGTTTGTAATTTGTTTAAATATAAGAAGTTTATTGGAAAATAACAATGAAAAATAAACAATTAATTATTAATTTAGATTGGATGCACATGTAATAATATTATAATTATACAATCATTCAAATTGAAGTTATTGGTTGTAAAAATTGTGTTTTAGTTATTTACAAAACAAATAATTAAGATGATGTTTGTAATTTGTTTGAATATAAGAAGTTCATTGGAAAATAACAATGAAAAATAAACAATTAATTATTAATTTAGATTGGATGCACATGTAATAATATTATAATTATGCAATCATTCAAATTGAAGTTATTGGTTGTATTATACAAATGGGTTTTTTCATTTTTAGTCTTTGTCTTTATAGGGATATAATTGGGTGTTTTTTTTAAGATACTTCTTATATATACAAGAAAATATTCACATCTACAACTAGAAACACATGAAAGGGATAAATCAGAATAAGTGGACGGATCTAACAATTTGGCATCTCTAATCAGTAATGTCACTTTTGTTAGGAGTTGTATATGTACCACATCTTACCATAATTGAAAAAAATATGACTTAGAACTAACCTCATTATTAAAAACATACTTGCAATGGAGTTTCCAAATTATATACAAAGTGAAAAATCTCAAGCAATGCCAAATACCAACCAAGGAATCTTGGATCACTGATCTGGAATCACCAAAAAAAACTACCCGCCAATGAAAATGCCCTTGAAATATGTTTGTCAATTGAGATTGAACCTGAGCCCAACAAGATCTCGCAAAGGAGCATTCCCACGAGATGTGCTTCATTTTTTCCGACTTCGAGGAAGAGGGGAAAAGGCCATTAAAAATACCAATTTTGGCCAACTGATCTTTAGATGAGATACCTTGGTAGATCACCAACCAAGAAAAAAAATGGAGCTTATAAGAAACTCGAATCAACCAAACCCCATGCAACTATTGAATCCAATGGATATTTGCATCTGAAAAAACTCCACCTGGCATGGAGAGCGGGACCTAATTCACGTCGCTTATGCAAAATCAAGTAGAGATTATGGGAATCATACTAAACCAAGGGACGTCCAAAACTCCACTCCTAGTCTCACCAAAAGGGACTGGTCATATCAATATTCATCTTAAAAATATCCTCCCGATGTATGAGCTCAATAATATCCATTAAGGTAGGTCGATCTACCAAAAGATAATGCAAACTCTTTAGCTAATGAACACCAAGTCTTCCAAGAGCAGGATATGGAATCCCAAAGATCTCTCTAAAATAAAATATTATTTCCGCTAAGCCTTCTTGTCCGAAAATGAGGGAGGTCAAATATGCAAGTAACCTCCTACTTCCAACTCCAAATTGGCCTCATGTCCATATCCCAACTCGATCTACTACTTTTCCACTACCAACAAACCAAATCTTCCACCCTCCTCCATTAACCAAACTATCCCTTTAATTTTCCAACATGTTGGGATGAAATCAATCTATGCCGCATCAAAACCTTCCAAGGGGATGAGCCCCCCAAAACACCTAACTACCCATTTAGCATTCAAAATGATGCCTTGGATTGTCATATCAATTAAAGCAATCCCCCCCTCATCCTTGGGCATGATACATGTTATCCCCCATTTCTAGGGACAACTAAGGAGATGATGTCTCGAGGTCGTCAGGTTGCAAACATGGAGTATTGATAGATGGATTGACTGACAATGTCCACATACAAAGATGGAGACCCACTCCACCAACACACTTCTTTGATTCATCATGATGGCATTCACCACATCAACTTTCTTTCGGAATATAGTGGGTCTTTCTCCATGAGGTGCAAGTTAGGTATTGTGGTAAGTGTCACCTTAATACTTAAGGAATTTAAATATGTTGCATTAAAGCTTCTCTTGATTATAGAACATATGCTTGGAAATTATGCTTTTGGCCTTGTTTCACCTTGGTGAGTGTCATGATTTCCTAGTAAGTGGCCACCCTTAGAAAAAGGGTTGCAACCGGGGGTCTCCTCGAAGAGGAATTGTACCGTCCCTGCTCATACTTACCATTTTTCATCACTTCTTCCTCTTCATGTCCCAATCTTTTAGGTTTTCATTCCATAATGACCCAAGAAAGGATTGTACCTCATTTCATGGGAAGAAGGGACCGAAGGCCGAGAGGCTTGTAGCTGGAAAAAGATAAAATCCAATCATAAACCTTCTAGATGCTCGCCCAGGGATCCCGAGAACAATGAAATGTTTCTCAAAAAAATTGAGGGACCCTTAAGATAAATAATTATTTAAAAATACCAACCAAGGTAGAGCATGTGTGGGCAATGTTTTTCATGCTTAGGTAGAAGTCCCACACATCGTCTTCAACTTGGGGAAGCACCATGTGAACAAGGTAGAGTTAAGGTGGGCAATTTTTTTCATGCTTAGGTAGAAGTCCCACCTTAGCTTCAACTTGGAAATATTCTAATAAATTAATGGCAAAGGAGGGCTTGGAAAAATCATGCATCGCAAATGAAGGGTAGCACACCCTCTACAAAGGAACCCATAAATGAGACAATATGAACCCTTGTATGTCATGAAGCCCAAAGCCTAGAATTCTAACCCCATCCACCTAGAAAGGATTATCCTTGGCAAAATCCCCTACTTGAGTGATTGGTTCACCAATAGGACATTATGACACCCCTCCCATATCTAAACTTGGCCAATTGCATAGGGTCTTTGAGCACTTTCTTAATTTGAAAAGGTAGTTTTGATGCACATGTTTAGGTGGCTCTTGTATTAAATGTGATTTTACTTGACATGATACATTTGACCTGAGACCCTTGGAGGGAGAATTCACTTGTCTTTGCAGGACCCTGTTTGATGGATGTTTGTGGAGGAACAAGCCTATCTTGGGCCTTAGGGCATGAATCCCACAGATTGGATGCAATGACCCACACCTTGGGAACAACTAGATGATGAATGTTGCCTTTGGAGGCCTAACATCTCCTTCAAATAAGCTCAACGGCTTGCTCTATGTGCCAAAACGTCACCCCTAGGGGTATGACGTCATCTTTAGGGTTTTCTTTCTTGTGTAAAATCAAATTTGAAATTGTAAATGGGAAATTAGAGGAGGTCGGCCTCCCTAATTGTGTTTTAACCTAATGATATGTGGACAAAATAGTTTTAAAGGCTTCCTATAAAAAGAGACCTAAGACATTTCATTTTAACATAACTCTCTCACTTGAGAATTACATACTTGGCTGAAATTTGTGCCCTTTTTGGGAATTTGTTCTATCTCTCTCTTGTGAAAATGTTATGGATTCTTATACTTGTCTATTGTGGAGCTAAAGTGGTGCACTACCTTCTTGGAGGCTTGTCTTTTGCATGTTGATGGAATATTCTTGGTAGACGAGGGTTTTTTCATGTTTTCTATTGGAATTGGTAAGGAATTTTTTAATATTGTTGGTAATTTCTTATTGTTTCATAGTTATTCTTGTTCTAACTCTTGGAGGACTTAAAGGGATTACACCCTCCACCAAGGCTATCATAATTGTTGTTGGATAAGTTATTTTTCAAGGTTGCTAGGAGGAGTAAAAGGGCTTACACCCTCCTAGATTTACCTTGTTGGATTTGCTTACTCTAGGGAGTAAAAGAGCTTAAACCCCTATAGAATTAGTAAGTCTAACTCTTACACCCAAGACTCCATAATCCAATAGTCTAGGCACTCATCTACTTGCATTGGAGAAAAAAAATCATTGCATTAAAACACGTGATTTTTAGAGATATTTCATTTGTTCAAGTTGAAATATTTTCTTAGTGCTACAAGCTTACTTGAGCCACTAAGGCGTTTGGATTAGCCTTGTCATTCTCTTGTTGCAACTAAATTAATTCTACACACATTAGGGCTGCAGAAAAATACTCTTAAACTCTCTCCTAACTCACTAATCTACCATTGAAATTTGCTTACAAGCTTTTGTTATCACATATAGTTGTCAAGGGCAACAGGTTGTCCAAGTTTGCGACCTGCACAAGAAGCGTCAAAGTGCAGCTTTCATATAAGTCCATTTCGGGCTTAAAATACAAAGCAATTAGACAATCTTATCTTTCAATGGCGGAGATCCATCATATCACAAGATCGATGACCACAATCCATTGTGGGGACATGACTTGCTCAGGCGATAATTTTCTTGAGCGGCCATGCAATTAAACTGTGGTTTGGAAAAAGTAATACGTGGAAAAAGGTGATGGATTGCGGGCTCAAAAGCGGTGTGAACCCAAACCACCTTTGAGAAGCCCCACAATCACATGTTTATATAGCGTCCTATTCGAGAGAAGCGTGTGGCTACCCCCTGGGCATTAAGCCGCGTTTCAATCCCGATGCAGGTAGTTAATGAAAGTGAGAGAGGTGGTTGAAAACTCGTCTCACCACATAAATGGAAATCCAGGTCGGACAGTTAGCAAGTCGGTTCTTCTACAGGTTCCTACTAAAACACGAATGTGTCTGACAGAAGCTCGCATCTGACAGAACACTGCATGCACAGTCTTCTAGAGAACATGCAGACATAAAGCCTTGAATACAAAGACTCTGGCATGCCTCTGTTGGCAGTGGCGAATTGTTTTGAGTATATAGGAGTCATTTTGATATTTTGTTATGGTTGATGGTTGAGCAATGCTCCCGTATTATAAACTTTTGATGAAGCTTTTGGTTCTCTAGTTATGTATTTTGATCTAAGACTTCTTGTTTAATGAAAGTCAGCTTCTTTTTCATCCTATTTTCCTCTAATACTAAAGTGTCCATGATTGAAGGATTCACATGGATTGTTTTGACTGTATTGTAATGTATGTTTGATTGCAGTGTTGTTATTTATGTTCTTCGGTTTCCTAAATTTTTTAATCCAAGAGGATCTTATATTTGAAGATTTTCCTCCTTAGGCTGTTGGAAGACCTGATGTCTAGGACAAACCTCTACACTCTCATTACCAAAGTCTTCCCTCTATTCACCCTTACTCCAACTTACTGACTGGAGTTAATCAAGACCTCACCTGCATGTGCATACCCGTCCAGCTTTCTGAGTTAAAACAATATCGTCTTGAGTCTGTGCCCATTTGACCTCTTTAAAACCAACCTATGACATATAAAACTCTGATGGGTACTGGGCTTACCTTCTCTGCAATCGGAGGGTGACTTCTAGTGCTAACATTTCTGGTGTCGTTGCCAGGGAACGAATTGAAGACTTTTCCCTGGGATAGAATGAAAACGATCTTCTGATTCTGAAGGTGCATCAAACATCAGAACCATTGAAGATTGCAACTTCCACCTAGTGACTCCACAATCGAAGACTCCAATGGGGAGGATCCTGTTGATAGAAAGATGACCATACCGAAGGGGAAGACCAGGTATCAATTTATGAGCTTTATTCATGAAATCTTGTTCTTGTTTATCAGCTCATTTCTCTCTTTCCCTTCACATATAAAGAGGATTATCCTCTGCTTTGTCTATTCATATGATAATAGGCCTTCCTTTATTTATCCATCCTTGGAAGGAGAAAACATGCCCTCTTCTTGTGTTGTACATACCGATCTCGTGTCTTCACCTCTGCCTATTCATAAAAGTGAGATATGTATTGCATCTCCTCTTGAAATTGATCACCCTTATAGCCATGAGGAGATTGAAAATAATTCATAGTCTTCTCAAATATCATTACCCTCCATTATTCTTGTTGAGCCTTGCCATCAACTCATTAATCCTCATTATCAGCCCACTGCTCTTCAAAATAAAATCAGAAATAAGTTGTTTAAACCTCTGAGGCTGCCATATCGCCTTAACCCTTATCCTCTTGATTCCTTTGAGTATCTTCCTCGGTTTTCTGAAGAATACCATGTTACAACCAAGAGGCACTTGGGGGCCTTTGAGAAATTTGTTGACCAGTTTGAGATTGTTCATGACAATGTTATCATGAGGTTGTTCTCACATTCCCTGTCTGGAGATGTTGTTGTGTGGTTAAGATGTCTAGAATTCGGTTCTATTGGCTCCCGGACCAAGCTATGCCATGCATTTTTAAAGTGTTGGGGTGAGAACAAGTCCCTTGATCAATATTGGTTTGAGTTTAATTCCTTGAGGAGAGGGGAAGAGGAAGCCTTGGTTGTCTTCAACTGGAGGTTTTACAGTGTTTATCATAGTATGCCTATGGAGATCAGACCCACAGAGATTGTTGCCATGGTGTACTATGTCATGGCTCAGCATCTAGAGTTGGTCCTTCTCTTGAGAGAGAGGAGATATTCATCATTAAGATACTTGTTTGAATATGTTGAAGAAGTTGAAGAGAACATCGGGGCTAGCAAGGGGGTTCATATACAAGCATATCTTGAAAAATTGCATGTGCCTAAGGAAGAAGACTGTCAGTATGTTTCAGATTCTGAGCAAGAAGATAGTGATTATGAATCAGAGCTGGAACAACAACAAGGAAAAGAGATTGCAGTTGTTGATGATCGAGAGTTGTTTTCAAAGGAGCAGGGAGGTTTTTTATTTGCAAGAAGAGAGGCATTTACAGAGGAGCAGCCAGGATTCTATCACACGATTCATGATCCTATGGCTATATACATGGAATCATATGTTTCAGATTTTGAGGATTTCCAAGAGCATACCACAGAGCCTTTTCCTTTATACATTGAGGAAAAACATTGTGTGGAAATCCGCCATTCTGTCCCTACAGAAGACAAAGAGCAGATCTTTCACATGGTTCATATTTATGATGATTATGATTATGATCCTTGGGAGAGTCATGAAGAAGAAGAGGGAGAACCAAATGTGCAGTTCATATCCTATCCAAATCCTGCAAATGAGAAACCATCACCTGGGATCAGACAACCTGCATCAGCCGTTCACTCACCCGTGCTTTCCATAGACATTCATCCATGTGTGAGAAGTTGTAAGACAGAGCATGCTTTATGTCACCAGCCCAATGGATTTTGTCATTTTCTCTATGAACCTATAAGGGAGTACATGGAGTTGCATTTCCTTCGTGTCTTGGAGCCACTCACCTTTATCCTGACTTCAACACTGAGAGGAGAGATGAAAAGCATAATCATTTTGTTGTCACAGTTGCATTGTTTTTATTTGATCAGTGACATAGTAAACAAGTTTGCAGCTAGGGAGTTGCTTGAATGGCTATGGTGGAAGTTTGCTTTCACCTAGTGCTTTGTAAAAATAAATTAGTCTAGGAATGTACATAAATAATCTCCTCCTAGAGCCCATGTATTTTTCTTTCATTTTTAGGATAGTGTGCTTGTCGGCCTTTAATCCTCAGCAGGATGTTTTTTTAGCATGAATCCATAACCCAATGAATAAGACAACTGGAACTGCTTGTTCTTGGCAGCTCGCAGGGAGAATGCCATCCCCTGTGGAGCCAAATGTTATCACATATAGTTGTCAAGGGCAGCAGGTTGTCCAAGTTCGCGGCCTGCACAAGAAGCATCAAAGCACAACTTTCATATAAGTCCATTTCAGGCTTAAAATACAAAGCAAGCAGACAAGCTTATCTTTCAATGACGAAGATCCATCAGATCACAAGATCGATGGCCACAGTCCATTGCAGGGATGCGACGTGCTTAGGGGATAATTTTCTTGAACGGTCCCACAATTGAAACCGTGGTTTGGAAAAAGTAATACATGGCAAAAGGTGGTGGATTGTGGGCTCAAAAGCGATGTGAACCCAAACCACCTTTGAGCGGCCCCAAAATCACGTGTTTATATAACGTCCTATCCGAGAGCAGCGTGTGGACGCCTCCTGGGCATTAAGTTGTGTTTCAATCCCGATGTAAGTAGTTAATGAGAGTGAGAGAGGTGGTTGAAAACTCGTCTCACCACATAAATGGAAAGCCAGGACGAACTGTCAGAAAGTCGGTTCTTCCATAGGTTCCTACTGAAACATGATTGCATCTGACAGAAGCTCGTGTCTAACAGAAGACTGCATGTGCAGTCTGTCAGAGAACATGCAAACGTAAAGCCTTGAATGCAAAGACTCGGGCACACCTCTTCTAGCAGTGGTGAATTGTTCTAAGTATATAGGATTCATTTTGATATTTTGTTATGGTCGATGGTTGAGCAGTAATCCCATATTGTAAACTTTTGATGAAGCTTCTAGTTCTTTGGTTATTTATTTTGATCTAAGACTTCTTGTTTAATGAAAGCCAACTTATTTTTCATCCTATTTGCCTCTAATATTGAAGTTTCTGTGATTGAAGGATTCACATGGATTGTTTTGATTGTATTGTAATGTATGTTTGATTGCAGTGTTTCTATTTACGTTCTTCAGTTTCCTAAAGTTTTGAATCCAAGAGGATCTTGTATTTGAAGCTTTTCCTCCTTAGGCTGTTGGAAGACCTGATGTCTACGGCAGACCTCTACACTCTTCTCACCAAAGTCTTCCCTCTATTCACCCTTACTCCAACTTACTGATTGAAGTTAATCAAGACCTCACCTACATGTGCATACCAGTCCAGTTTTCTAAGTTAAAACGATATCATCTTGAGTCTGCACCCATTTGACCTCTTTAAAACCAACCTGTGACATATAAAACTTTGATGGGTATTGGGCTTACCTTCTCTACAGTCGGAGGGTGACTTCTAGTGCTAACAACTTCCATACTAATCCTACTTGACATTTGTTATCTTCTGGGTGGATTGTTTGCTAATTTTGGTGGATAGATATTGTTGTTCTAGCAATTGTTTGCTACAGCCATAGGGATTCCTTTGTACTTTTTTTATAACTTCATTTAGCGGCCTTATTTCACCGTCAAAATTTGTGCTTAAGTATTGGAATATTATCTACATGTTTAGTGCTTGATCATCCAATAAATATTTGATTCTTTTGACGGTTAATTCTGCAATTAACAACTCTTTTCATTGCTGATATATATATATATACTGCTACAATATAGGAAAGCAAGCTTCACTTGCTTGTCCCATTAATTATTTGGCTTGTATATCGATAAATTGTCTTGTCTCGAGCAGTTTTGACATTATCTTACATGTACAAAACACTTTGGCAACCTCCCTCATCATCAAGACTCTTTTCCAAGCCTCTTTCCATCTTCTAATCTGGCCTAAAAGGTTTTATCTTCATCTTCTCACTTTCCATCTGAAATCCCCCTAGGGTCATTGGGATTCCCCCCTTGTGGTGACTTATCATCACTAAAGTGAGGAGATTATATATCTAAGGTGACAATGGGTAGTTACTCCCATAGTTGTCTCACATTCATGGATTGGATCAAGCTTTTCCCAACCTACAATATGTGCGATAAAAATACATACTTCCCAAGGGACCATGGGAATACCATGAGTACCACCATACTTGTCCCACAAGTATGACTGCAAAATGTGTTCCAATCGATCAACCTAAGCCCTACTTGGAAGCCAACAAGGCACATAGTAGATGTGGGAGGTGTGAAGAATCCTTCTCACCAATGTCAGCTTAGCAGCAAAGGGAATATCTTTACACTGCCAAAAAAGTAACTTACATTGCAATATTTCCAAGAACCAATCCCACATAACAAATGGTAAAAGGTCTACCCCAAATCGTATACCAGTATATCTCACAATAATCCCTGGCTAGACAAATCTCCGAGCAGTTTGCAACCACGTGGGCTAATCCTCGAGACCAACTAGCTAGTAGTTCATCTTGTGATCACTAACAATTTCTTTTCAATCCTCACAAAACACTGCAAGACAATCCCTGATGGTTGAGACTTACTAATTATTATAAGAGACCAACAAAATAAAGTCATCTAAAAAATGGTTGTTAATCATCTCCTCCTTCCTAGGGAGATAAATGCCTCTAAGCCACCCCTGAAGAAGATTTTCCTCTAGTAGATATCCAAGAGCATCAGGTGTTAAAACATAGAGACAAGGGTCCAAAGGAAACCCTTTGTCTCATAGACCTGTGGAGATGGATGTGGGCGAACAACATATTATTTACTAAAATGAAAGTAGAGGCACAAGTAAGAAAGGTGTTAATCATACCAACACGACGCTACCCAAACTCAATTCAAGTCAACATATCTGTGATAAATATCAAATCAATACGATCATATGCTTTGTCAAAATTGAGTTTTAGGAAGAGTTTCTACTAACCAGACTCCTTGGCCCACTCCATGGCCTCCCAAGCAAACAAGACTATATCCAAAATAAATTATCCTTGTACAAATCATGTCTACTCTTGGAGAACAATTTTCTAGGCCACGTATCAAACTCTCTTGGCTAAAGCCTTGGCCATAATTTTATAAGCAATGCTCAATAAAATTATCAACCACCGCCCACCAATAGAAACTTTGGTTGTATTCTTCAGAATAATCATTCCCTAATTAAGCATTTCCGAAAGACTCCATGTGGAAAATACCTCATGTGCAATATTGCAACAATCGTCCCCCACTATTTCCCACGTCTCCCTGTAAAACTCACAAGGAAAACCATCAATACATAGGGACTTCCCATTTTTCATTAAAGAGAGGGAAACAAAATATTCATTTTTCATAAAATCTCTTTCTAATCTATCCTAAACTCCAATTGAGACTTTGTGCGGATGTTACAGAAAATTTTGCCTCACCCCATGCAACTTGCTTGGATGACCTGTCCATTTCCCTATGTAGACCTGAAGTCCCCTTTTGTACCTTATAGAGCCAAAAAAGCACATGTTTCCACATATACACGCTCTATCAATTAAAAAACAAGCATATACACAGGTTTCTCCACTACATCTCGCGTACATCGATTTTAGTGCTCAAAATTAAAAATTATGTCAAGTTTCCATGCCATGTCAAGAGATCCATGATCCTTGACCTTCCATATATTGGAAACGCTCTAAATCACCCCTTCAATTCCATTTGAAGGCTATAAATTGAGCCATATACAAGACTTGAAAAAGAGAGAGAATTCAACTTTGAGAGCAAAGACACTCTGGAGAAATTTCACTTCATATTGAGTCTACATCCCTTTATCCTTGAAAGTATGAACCCCTTGTTCAACCTCCAAGCTCTTCCTTCTTTGTGATGGAGAATCTCATTGTCTCCTTTCTATGAGATTTCCTTTGGTGGAGGATTGAAGTGGTGGAGGCCCAGCTAGAGGTACTTAGTTTCTCAATTTCGATATGTGTCGTTACAGAAGTTTGTCACCTATATACTTCTACTGATCATTTTAATAGAAACACTATTTTCTCGTCCAATTAATATCTTGCAAATATTTGAATTATTATTCCATGGGAATATTTGTCATGTATGTTAATGGATTATGCTAATCTATATGCTAACACTATATATTGTCACCATATGCTTGCATATCTTGGTTATTGAGGACAAGTTGCAGGTATAAATCTTTGAGTTGTGTGCTCAATGGTGGTCTTCATCAAATGTCAAGACGTGGTAGGATCTTGGCCTTGTCTTGTTAGCATTTCATTTATATAGCATATTTGGGATTAGATTTTATTTCTGCATGTCATTCTATTTGTTGTGGTTTACCCCATGCCATAGAGAGATTTTCCTCATAACAAAGGAACCATTTTGAAGCAATCCTCCCTAGAAACCACAACTAACTCCGACAAGTGGTAATGAGAGAAAATATTTTGAAAGTGAGCACTAAACATACCTAGTATCTTTGTTGGGTTCCTCTTAAGAGTCCCATCCTCTTTGCATAAACCAATAACTTTTTCAACCACATGTCTCTCCAAGAAGTCAAAGAAGAACATATATCCCTCATCACCCTCCTAAATCCATTGTAGTCAAGATCTTACTCGAGCCCCTCTAGCAATGTACTCCTCCTCCTTGCGAACCACCATCTCAAACCAAGCTACATCATCCTGCAGGGTGATGTTATGTAGGTCCTCATCCAAGAGAATATGCACCTCCTCGAAATGTCATCGGGCCTCCAAAAGCTCTCTCCTACGCTTCCGCACAATCATGCAACTATTGGGTTGTTTCACGCTTGCACACATCCTTCTTAATGTTGGGGGGTTGAAGACCCGGGGTTCGTCTAGAGTGACCAAAAAAAACCCCAAGGCATCGAAATATCAAACATCATCCAAGGCTAAGAAAGGTCCCACCCGAGATGCCATGAGGATCACGAAGACCATCTTGTCTTATCTCGAGGATGAAGGACTAATCACAAAGAGATCTATCAAGGATTTCTTTCATGTTATTTATTGCAACTTATCTAACATATGAGAAATTAGAAAACATCATGGAAGAAACACATTCAATCAAACACATAATTGACACATCATAGGTCCAGAATCATTGTATCTTTATTATCATCCTCATTCAATCATGCACATGCATACATTAAGCAACTCATTCATTTTCAACAACATAGCTCTTCTTTCTCATACATTCCCTACTGTTGCATTACATCGCGACATGTGCATCTCTTCAGACTATATAGAGAGGACTGACTCAAAATTACAATCAGAGACATGAAAAAACATCGACCCAGATTTAGCTTGATCACACCAATAATTCACAGGTTCATAATCTAAATATATAACAATTAGCAACTAACTAATTCACCAGCTTTCCAACTCTCTTTCTATTGTAATTGATTCATTTAATTTTCTTCTCGGTGTTGGTGTTATATCCCTTTCAGTTCTACCCCACTCGATCCTCCAACTACCAGTCTTCTACGCTTTTGTCACCTGCCTGCATTCCATGTAGCCTTTCTGGAATCATGGAAATCTTAACTACCTTGCCAACTTGTCTTCTTTATGCTCCATGTTCCCTTGTGTTGTTGGCAGTAATCATTCGAGGAGATTTCCTCAAGATTATTTTCTTGATTCCGATGTGCATGTGGTGTCTTATTGATTTCTAGCACACATCAAAAAACTTGGACCGGCATGCATTTGGTAGAACTTGGACCAACGTGCAAATATCAAAAATAGATCTAGCGTGTGCACCTTCTATACCCCTCATGCAGTTTCTTGAGCACTTGCAAAACTGGAATGAGCATGCACAACTTCATTTGTGCGTGCATGTGATATTTACCCAAAACTTGGGGTGCCAACAGGCCCCCATCATTATTATGTGGCTCATCCTCGAGCCAACTTCCTCATGAAAAGACTGATGTGACGGTCTTGAGTAAGATAAAATCATCATCATTTGTGAACCAGTACATCAAACCAAGTTGTGATTGCAGTCGGGTTTGAGTAACAACAAATCATTTTTCTAGGATGTAGTTGCAATCCAACACAGGACCTTGATCTGAAAAATCCTTAGATGTTGATTACTTTAAATACTATACACATCTACTTGATCTTTGAAATAATAATGATCACTTTATTGTTTACAATTTACATGTGAAATATGTATCTAACCATATACACTTTAATGATAAATAACATTCAAATAACTGAGCACAAAATGAACAATAATGACGAAATCACATACACAAGTTTGATAACGAAGTTCACCCAATTTGGGCTATGTCTCTGGGTCCTCATCCAATAGAGACCTCTTTATTAATTCTCAAATGTTTGTGTTTTACAATGACCTTTTTCTACATTTCTCAAACTCGAAAACAGAGTGTACCATTAGATTCCTTGCGAAAAATCATGAAAAAAGAGTATAAAGTTATTTAAATTCTGTCAAGGGACCTCTCGGCATGATTTACACTGTAGGCTCAAAGTCCTTGTACCCTCGGGCATGCACTTCGATACATAACTCTACAATTATGAGTCTCTATCAATTCGTGATCCCCTCGCCCATTAAATAGGGTGTGAACCTCTTAACCACTCTCTGAAATCCACGGTTAGAATTAAATAATAGATAGGTGGTTTTCATAACCAACCTGCATCCTTAGCGCAATTGGTTAATCTGTTTTGTTATTGTATAGTAGGTCACGGGGTCGAACTCTGTTGACCATACTATACATAGTATTTTTGTTATAACATATATATGGTGGTTATGGCATAGTTCTCGAAGCAATATATATATGTATATAGAATAAAGTTTTAACAACCTGGATTACATGAATGGTTGCAGTCATATGGTATATTACATGATCACAAGCTATGGGTTGAGGGCTTAGGCCCTCAACCCTTTTTTCCACCAATTAAACCTGTATACAAGCTTAAATAAATTCCCCAACATGTATGGTTAAGTAACATTTTTTTGGCACATTGGTAGTGGAGGGTTTGGTAAAGTTTATGGAGGTCACGGATTCAACCCCTGTAGACTCCATAATTTTACATAACCATGACCATCATTCGCCAATGGGAGATCTCCACGTGGCAGCCTCTCATTGGCTTATCCATGCTACGTGTCAAAATATGATTGGTCCAACTGGATTATATGAACTTACCTAGTCATCTTACTAACTAGACATGCCACATTACTTGCCCGCCATGTGTCACTATGTGAGAGTGCAATGTCACATATATGGTTGTATGATATTTTCCACGTGTCACCCTTGCAGTGGTGACATGTGTCACCTTTAACTTTTCCCTTTGACTTTTGCATGTTGACCAAACTTTGACCAGACATAACTTTTGCATACGAACTCCATTTGAGAAGATTTTTGTGTCGTTGGAAAGATATCATCGAGCTATATGCATTGATGGTGTTTTAAATGGAATTTGGGATGATTTAAATTTGAGAATTTATGAACCATTTTGGACCTTTATGGATGTTCTGTATCCTCCTAGACCTCTGTGAGCATTCTTGGATCCTCTTGGATCATTCCTCCCCATTTGGAATCCTTTTGGACCACCAAAATCTTTGATTACACGGAAACTAGGTGAGGGTAGAGTTCCCTCACCCTGCTGATCTCCATCCATTTTTCTTTACTTAGTTTTACTCCCTTAAGACCAACTCTAATATATTCCACATCACCTCGTTGTGAAGTCCTGATTCTTCTGTCGAGAATAACATCTTCCTATAGCTCGTCCAAATATTCTGGAGAAAAATCATCAACTGTTGGAACCTGAATACTTTCATCTTCATCCATAATCATACGAGGCTCATAAATCTTTAAATTCTCAACATTTACCACTGAATACATTTGCATGTAGGCTGGTAGATTTAAACGAAAGGAATTAGTACTAATCTTTTCCAAGATCTTGAATGGACCATCTCGGATTAGCCTTAGCTTTTTACCTTCACCTTTCATTTTATCCTTGTTGATATGTAACCATACCTGATCATCGATTTCAAATTGATGATCAACCCGATGTTTATCATGCCTCACCTTGTATTTGGCTTGGATTTTCTCCAATTGTTCATGTACTTCTTGATGTACCTATTGAATATTTTGAATGAACATGTGATCTTTATCTGTATCATCATGTCCTTCTTCTTTACCTGCTTCTCCAAAATAAAATTCCATAGGTGGTTTAGGCAAGCACCCCAAACATACTTCAAAAGGATTTTTCTAAGTAGAAGAATGCATGGCATGACTATAGGCATGTTTTAAATATGGTAATTGTTCATCCCATAACTTAGGATGCTTGCTCCAGTATCCTCGAAGTAGATGTACCATTGTTCTGTTTACCACCTATGTATGTACATCTGTCTGTGGATAAAAATTTGTGCTCTTCTTTAGCTTAGTGTCCATGAGCTCCCATAAATGAGACGAAAACATTCCAAAAAAGCGAGAGTATCGATCTGATATAATAGATGTCGGAAGTCCAAAATGAACCCATACATTAGCAATGAACATCTGTGTTGTTTGTTCAGTGGTGACATGTTTCTTGCATGGCATCAAAATACACATATTTTTTAATCTATCCACGACGACATATATATAATCACGACATGTCATGGACATCAAGAAACCTCCTACAAAATCCATGCAGATATTTTCCCATGGTTGAGAAGGTACTAGAAGTGGTGTATATAGCCCCAACTTTCTATTTCTAGGCTTACTTGTGGCACACATAACACACCCTCTGATATACTTGGAAATAGTTTCATTCATTCGAGGCCAATAAAAATATCTCTGTAACTGTGCTACTATCTTACCAACCCCGAAATGACCAGAAATGAGAGACGTATGAGCTTATCTTATTATATTTACTCTTTCATCTCTGGGTATACAAATATTTCCAAGATGATATAACAAATTTTCATGCATATAATAATCTAACTATTGATTGCCACAAGTTAATGCATCATATACCTCTTTAAAATATTCATCTTTAGTATATTGTTCTGCATAGATTTCATGAGCTAAAGGATTATACCTGAGTATTGTGGATGCAGTAATCACTGGTCTTGACAACATATATGCAACCTTGTTATGAATACATTTCTTATACTTTATTACCAAATGAAATTGTTGTAAGAAACCCATCCACCTGAAGTGTCGTGACTGTTGTAGCTTGGTTTATGACTGCAAATATTGTAAGGGTTGATGATCTGTATGAATAATAGTTTCCTTTCCCATTAAGTAATGCTTCCATTTCTGTACACTTTGTACCAACACATATAATTCCTTATCATATTTTGGATAGTTAATCACATCTTGAGTGAAAGTATCAAAATGATAACATATATTTTTACCTCGTTGCATCAAGACTGCTCTCATGGAATATTTGCTTGCATTGGTTTGAATTGCAAATGGTTGTTGTATATTTGGAAATGCCAAAACTGGTGCGGTGCTTATCTGTTCCTTCAATGTCTTGAAGGATTTATGTTCCACCCCATTGAAAAACTTGTTTAACACTTGTTAATGCATGTAGAGGAGTTGTTATGTATGATAAATTAGCAATGAATTTCCTCCAGTATTGTACTACTCCTAAGAAGCTCCTGACTTATGTGGTAGTAATTGGCTTGGGCCATTTCACAATGACTTCTACTTTTTCAAGGTCTATTTGTAGTTGACCATTCCCTACAATGTAACTCAAATATACCTGAGAATTATTTCCAAATTCACATTTAGATAACTTGATATACAACTTCTCCTTCTTCAAGAGTCCAAATACTTTCTTGGCATGCTTTATATGATCTTCCCATTTTAGATTAAAAATCAATATATCATCTAAATAGATGATAAAAAAATCATCTATGTAGTGTCTAAACACATCATTCATTGCCCTCATAAACATCGTCGGTGCATTGCATAACCTAAATGGAATAACTAACCATTTGGACAATCCTTTCTTGGTCTTGAAAGAAGTTTTCCATATGTCACCTTCTGCAATTTTGATATGAAGGTAACCACTTCTCAAATCCAACTTAGTGAAATAAACAACATTCTTTAATTGATACAATAAGTCATCAATTATGGGAAGAGGATAACAGTTCTTTACCGTAATCTTGTTCAGGGCTCGGAAGTCCATACACATCCTCCATGTGCCATCTTTCTTCAGAACTAATACAATAGGAGAACCACATGGATAGGAGCTTGGTTTGATGATCATTGATGACCCATACATTCCAATATTTGGAAGAGGAGCATCCTATTGCAAATATATTTCATGTTCAACCTCCCTCTTAGGAGGCAACCCTGTAGGTTCCTAGAATAACTCATCTTAGTTAGATATGATTTTGATCAATTCTTGCTTATGATTTAGATCACAACTTGATAAATTGTATGTTATATCTTCCTCTCTTTTTTTCACTATCATGAGAACAAAATATTTACTTGCGCTCACAAGTCCCTTCATTTTCCTTGTGTTCACTAAAGAAACATTAGTTTTGATACGATGATTTATGACAATATACTCAAACTCATCCTTGAAAAGATGATATTTATTCTCTCCGCGGTAGAATATGGACTTCCTATCAAATAGATATGGACTACCCAATACAATGACTCAAATTTCAAGAGGTACAACATCTAACTCAACCTCATCAAAGAACTTAATTGTAATTGCAAATCTGGTCTTACATTGTTTCATAACCTATAACTTAGCATCTTCACACACCTAACCTAATGGATAAGGTTTTTTATGAAGTTTCGTCTTCAAACCTAGCTTCTTAACAATTACTTCATATATTAGGTTAACTTGAGATTCACTGTCAAATAAAGTATCTATCTTTGTTGACTATAACTCTGACATGGAAAATCTTGTTTATCTTCTTTTGATAAGTATCACTTTCCAATTTAGCGGATTGAACTGAAGAATTAGAATTGATAGTTGATATACCTTTGCTTCCTATTGCCATGATCTTATATTCATCCTCGAAATTTGACCCTAGATCATGATGAGTTGATGCAATAGTCTTTTGCTTCCCTTTATCATTGAACTTCTTCGGTCGTAATTCTGGATGTAGCTTCCAACACCGTGATTCCTCGTGTCCTTTTTTCTTACAGTGGGAACACGTAGGTCTTTCCTCAACTTGCTTTACTGTATTTGATTTCTTACTCTTACACTTACCTTTTAGTTTCTTTTCAAACTTGTATGGATTCTTATCTTCACCTGCATGCTTACCCTTACTAGCCTCAAGATGTGTAACTTGTACTGACACTTTATCAATGTTAGTAGGGTTAAACATTAAAATAGTGTGACAAAGATATGAGTGCATGCCATCAATATACTTTAGAAGAGTTTCATGGGTATACAACGGAATCCCTAAGAATAATGAATTTTTTTTAATTCCTGTGTGTACACCTGAATATTCTTGCCTTTACTCTTCCTTAAATGTTACCATTCTATCATTGTCATTTCATATAAGCGAGTGGATAAAATTGTTTTCTTATAGCCCTGATAAACTTATCCCAAGAAGAGATGACTTTACCCTTTTGAACAAGATCAACTTACATCTTAATCTCCCACCATATTAAGGTTGTGCCACTTAGTCAAAGAGAAAATAATTTTATCCTTGCAGCTTAGTCCACGATCTTTTGAACCCTACAATATACCTCTATTTGCTTGATCCAGTTTTCCAATTTATCAGCATTCAATTCTCCATCATAGTTTGGAAATTCAAACTTGACATACAACATTAATAAAGGCAGATTATGATTAGACTTCTTAGAGGAATTATTTCGATGAGAAGAATGTTCACTTGATTTAGAAGAAGACGATGATGAGGGTGTTGAAGTGGGATCTAAAGGTCCACCACCTTCACCTCCTCCTTCTCCTTTTATCGAATATTCTCCACTTACAGGCTTTTGAATTCTTCATTGAAAATCATCTATTGTCTCTCTCATTGAGTGAAGTGTATCCATCATTTCATCTAGACTCATAGGAGGATCTTCTCCTTCCTTTCCTTCGGAATCCATCTTATGCTTACGAAGTTTTCTTTCAATTTCAGACTTATAACTTGCAAGCTCTCCTTTACCAAGTTTGATTTTGGTTATTGTAAGAATTCACTTGCAAACACTTGTCAAACCTCGCTTTGATACCAACTTGATCCTAAAAATCCATATATGTTGATTACTTTAAATACATATAAACATCTACTTGATCTTCGAAATAATAATGATCACTTGACTATTTACATTTTACATGTGAAGTACTTATCTAACCATATACACTTTAATGATAAATAACTTGCAAATAGTTGAGCACAAAATGAACAATAATGAATAAATCACATACACAAGTTTGATAATGAAGTTCACCCAATTTGGGCTATGTCTTTGGGTCTACTTCTGTTGGGCACATGCCTATTTTAAGAAAAGGACTATTTTTGGAAGGTAAGGCCCAAGTTTGGAGAAGAACAACTCACATGAAAAGTAACACATGCGAGGGAAAGTCACATGCATGGAAAGGTGTTCAGGCAGGAAAACCTAACCATGTTAGGGTTAGGGTTTTGGTAAGAGATTGTAACGG
Source organism: Picea engelmannii (assembly GCA_009831015.1). Lineage (NCBI taxonomy): Eukaryota > Viridiplantae > Streptophyta > Pinopsida > Pinales > Pinaceae > Picea > Picea engelmannii. The sequence continues at coordinate 187,464 of ML809086.1, read as the reverse complement.
CTAATAATCTTGTAAAATAGCATAAATAAGAACCTAGTAGGTCTAGGTCAGGGTTAGAATTGGTTCCAAGTTGTTCTTGTTGGTGTTGTTTAGTTCGGATACTAGTTCAATTCGACTATTGTAGTTCTAATATATTTTTGGAAGTTTTTGAGCTATAGAAGAGACAAGTAGGCCAGATTTTGAGGGTTAGATCACAGGATAAGGAGCCTGGTGTGATCTAGTCCACCTCACAGAGGTTGTGGAACCTTTCCCATGATTGTATGATCGGAGATGTCGTGCGTGCAGCGCCATATTTTGTAGAAATCTAAATAAAAGAGCCTAGAAGATAAATCTTTGTGGACATATCCCAGAAGGGGGTGAACCATGGTAAAACATGTATTATTTTTGTTGTCCATTACATATTTACCTTATGTCAGTAGTTAGTTTATGAATGGATTATTGAATGGTTCAGTTATATATATTAGAATGCATGCATATCTTAACAGATGAATGAATCTTAAGAATAATAAATTGAATAGTCAATTTAAGGCCTGAAGACAATCAAGTAAATCCCAGATCTCCACTCCTTCATAGATTGCAAGCACTTGAGATTTGTAGTCACTCATAGAACTATCTCGGGTGAGACTGCATAGTGCACTTTGTGTGTTGTGTTTCCTTCTGGTTTACCAGGAGGGTCGATAGTTTTAGAGGGTTTTGTTGGAAACCTGTTCAGATTTGAACCTGGGTCAGCCCAAGAAGGAGATAAAAAGATTAATAGCCAACAAATGGTTTTGTTTCTAGCTGGAACTGCATAGGATTGAGTGAACAAGATCCGTAGAAGAAGCATGCGAAGAATGAAGGTATAAAAAGGAATGTTCAGGCCATGGAATCCAACAAAGGCAGAGATTGAAAGATGGTTAAAAACAAAGGAACTTAAGTTTGCGCAAAAGGATAACAGAAACCCTAGGATAACACCGCGCAAATATCTTGATAAATACGTGTTTAGCGACTTGCATGAGGTATTATTCTGTGGTTTCCTGCATGTGTTGCAAGAGTGGCTATTGATATTAAAAGAAAACCACCCTACAAATCGAATCAGACATTTGGAGTGGAATCCTATGGAGATCGCACAGTTACAGCAAGTCAACAACAAATTTATGCACATAGTAGATTTCTAGTTTGATAGTATTGTTGTTGGGTTTATCACAGAATTTGCAATAGATACCGTGAAGTCTTACAGTGCAGCAAAGCAAGAGTTTCTAAAAGGACCCAAAGGTAGGTACATCAGATCGATGTATACTTTAATCAATATTTTATTGTATAACAATGGTGTGATGACCTCTAGGTATACCCGTACTAGAGCTCGTGCAACGGATAACGGGGCTCTACAACTTAGGAATCATGAACCTATTGGACATACCACATTTTGTGCACGATAAGAATGTTGGCCTATGTGTCAAACAGATAGTCACCTGTGTCCATGGAGGCATCCTATGGATGGATAGACCGGTGCATATAGATGTGGCATTAATTTCCAAAATCATAGGACTCCCCACATTCGGCGCATATCCAGAAGAGTATTTAGATAACAAAGTGCACGAGAAGGAAATAGTAGAATAGGCTAAAGTGTAGTTCGACACTACTCGGGGAAATAGAGGGATTGTCATTAAGGACATCAATGACAACGTGAGTAGGTTCGCCAGCAAGATTATGACTTGTAAACTGTAGAGTAGATGTCGTAGAGAGGAAGCGCTAGCAGGCGTTATTGTAGTAGTTGTATAGTGCGTGAAGGGAGTCAGGTTAATATGGGCATCATACCTATTGAACCAGTTCTTAGTAGATTGTCACGATGCACAAGATAATGGAATCGAGTTCCATTATTCATCGCTAATCATCTTGATCACATTTGTAGGGTGGCAGGATCCCAAATTCTCGACATTTTTGGACAGGATGGGAAAATGTTATGCAACTAGATATGAGTCCCTCTGGCAAGCAAAGGACAAAAAAACACAGCAGGAAAATAACATTGTTTTTTCCATGTTGATCAAAGAGATACAACAACACACAACAAATTTGTGGTGCATACCAATGGAGGTAGTGCAGAAAACAGATGGGATAGCCAAATTCAAGGCATCCAGGCATCACATATATATCCAAGATTCCAGAGATCCCAAAAAGGAGTGACTCGAGATGCAATACTGTGTCACAAAAAAGGAAGTGGACTGGATCATTAAAGACTGGCCTGCGTAGTGGCAATCACCAGTAGAAAAACCAACCACGAGGACAGGAAAAATGAAATCCTCTATGCCTAAGTAAAAGGCTAAAGAAGGCACTTCAACAAGAACAGGTAATTCAGTTGACAATACTAAAACAACTACAGGGTGGACTCAACCAACTAGGAGTAGCGCAGTACCAAAGCAGTCAAGGAGGACACCAACAACAACAAGGACAAGAAGCTGGCCACATACTAGGAAGAAGGATACCTCACACGCTGCAGAAGGAACAACCCAGGAAACCACAAGTGGGACACATCCCTTACAGACAACAAGGAAGCACGCACAAGAAAAGGAAATATGAGACGGAAGATCTAGACATCACCCTAATAGAGGATGATGCAGAGATCATCATGGACAAAGTCCAAGACCGAGGTGAAGAAGTGATTTGAGTTGTAGAAGCAAATTGAGAAGAGATCATGGCCAAGATGCCAGAGGTCCATGAAAATATACAACAACTACGGACCCAGGCAGGATCACAGGCCTCCATGCACCAACAGGAAAGGACACAGAGGCCACCTACACAGAAAGAAGGTGAAGAGACCGTGCAGTTTGTCATCCAAAGTAGGGAAACATTCTTGGTTATGTGTCAAATGATCATATTTGATCAGGAGACTGCGCAAAAACCCTTGGAAGAGGTAGAGCAAGTGAAACTGATCATGTCACACATACCTACAAAGGCCTTATACGGGCTACAACCTAGTGTCAAGCAAGAAGTGCAGTTTAGGAACCGCACAGATGCCACAAATTTAGAAGTGGGTAGAGAGGTCACAGAGATGCTCCAAATAACATGTGACCAGTTGACAATAGAGAAGGAGGAAGAGAAAGAATGCATGGATAGATTGGAGCAGGGATTGACAGCGGAATACAACCGCATCCCAAACAACAAGCAAGAAATAGAGAGAAGTGTAGAGGAGAAGATCAACCTCTTTTCACAAACCATCGATCAGTATAGACAAGAGATCGAGGAACTAAAGGAAAGGATTAACCCTACGAATCCTCCAGAGGTTACAGAACAAAGGAAACAAGAATTTTCACTCCAAATGGTTTAGATAGAGAAACAAGAAAGCGTCGCAGAATAATTGTTCGACAGAGTCGCACAGCTCTAGACAGCACTGGAAGAGGACGAGTAGGTCTAACAGTGGGACCAGGAAGAGGAAAGAGTCAACACAACCATACAAGACCTCAAACAGAGGCAAAAAACAATGAGCATCATAGAGCACCTGAAGGGTACTCAAGATATGAAGAAGCTGCAGTCATATTTGAAAGCAGCGTAGATGCATAAGCAAGAGAGACAAGCAGAAGTGGAACCCCTCCAAGATCAAGCATCGAAGATGATCACGTAGTTTGAGGAGGAAAATAAAAAAAATATGCAAGCACAAGCAGAGAACACTTCGTTAATGCAACAGGAAATAACAACGCAGACACTAGAAGCGCTAACAAGCAAAGTTGCACTGATAAGAGAAAGAGGAAAGTAACTAAAGGACAAGTTCCACAGTCTGGCAGAGGTTGTTCAGGGAGCGTGCACTACCTAGTTGGCTCAGGACAAGCCACATGTCACCATTGGGGGCCTGTTGGGTGCAGGCCTATTTTGAGAAAAGGACTATTTTTGGAAGCTAAGGCCCAATTTTGGAGAAGAACAACTGGCAGGAAAAGTAGAACGTGCGAGGAAAAGTCACATGCAGAGGAAAGCATGCAAGGCATGCATGCAGGAAAACCTACCCATGTTAGGGTTAGGGTTTTGGCAAGAGATTCTAACGGCTAATAAGTTTGTAAAATATCATAAATAAGAACCTAGGATATCTAGGTCAAGGTTAGAAGTGGTTCCAAGTTGTTCTTGTTGGTGTTGATTAGTTCAGATACTAGTTCAGTTCGACTATTGTAGTTCTAATATATTTTTGTAAGTTGTTGAGTTGTAGAAGAGCCAAGTAGGCCATATTTTGAGGGTTAGATCACAAAGTGAGGATCCTAGTGTGATCTATTCCACCTCACATAGGTTGTGGAACCTTTCCCATGATTGTATGATCGGAGATGTAGTGCGCACGGTGCCATATTTTGCATAAATCTAAATAAAAGAGCATATAAACTAGATCTTTGTGGGCATAGCCTAGAAGGGGGTAAACCACGGTAAAACTTGTGTTATGTGTGTTTTCCATTACATATTTACCTTATGTCAATAGTTAGTTTATGAATGGATGGATCAATGGTTCAGTTAGATCTATTAGAATGCATGCATGGCTTAATAGATGAATGAATCTTAAGAATAATAACTTAAATAGTCAGTTTAAGGCATGAAGACGATCAAGTAAATCCCAAATCCCCACTCCTTCCTATGCTTCAATCACTTGAGCTTTGTAGTCACCCATAGAACTATCTCGGGTGAGACTACATAGTGCACTCTGTGTGATGTGTTGCCTTCTAGTTTACAAGGAGGGCCAATAGTTTTAGAGGGTTTTGTTGGAAACCTGTTCAGATCTTAACCTGGATCATCCCAAGAAGAAGATAGAAAGATTAATATCCAACAACTTCCAATAGAGACCTCTTATTAATGCTCAAATGCTTGTGTTTTACAATGACCTTTTTCTATGTTGCTCAAACTAAAAAACAGAGTGTACCGTTGGATTCCCTGCGAAAAATCATGAAAACTGAGTATAAAGTTCTTAAAATTCCGTCAAGGGACCTCTTGACATGCTTTATAGTGTAGCCTCAAAGTAATTGTACCCTCAGGCACACACTTAGAGACATAATTTTGCAATTATGAGTCTCTGTCAATTCTCGATCCGTGTGCCCATTAAATAGGGCATGGACCTCTTAACCACTCTTTGAAATCCACGGTTAGCATTAAATAATAGTTAGGCAGTTTTCATAACCAACCCGCACCCTTAGCGCAATTGGTTAAGTTGTTTGGTTATTGTATAGTAGGTTGTGGGGTCAAACCCCATCGACCATACTATACATAGTGTTGTTTTTATAACATATATACGGTGGTTATGGCATAGTTCTTAGAGCAATAGATATATAGAATAAATTTTTAACAACCCTTACGCGGATTACATGGATATATGGTATATTTCAATAGATATATGGTATATTGCATTATCACAAGCTATGGGTCAAGGGCTTAATCCCTCGTCCCTTGTTGCCACCAATTAAACCTTCATACAAGCTTAAATAAATTCACCAACTTGTATGGTTAAGTAACATTTGTTTAGCACATTGGTAGTGGAGGCTTTCATAAGGTTTATGGAGGTCACGGGTTCGACCCTTGTCGACTCCATAATTTTCCATAACCATGACCATCATTGGTCAATGGGAGACCACCACATGGAGGCCTCTCATTGGCTTATCCATGCCATGTTTCAACATATGATTGGTCCAATTGGACTGTACGAACTTGCCCAGTCATATTACCAACTAGACATGCCACATTACATGCCCACCATGTGTCACTATGTGAGAGTTCCACGTCACTTGTACGGTATGTGCCATGTGTCACCCTTGCAGTGATGACACGTGCACCTTTAATTTTTCCCTTTGACTTTTTCATGTTGACCAAACTTTGACCATCCATAACTTTTGCATACGAACTTCATTTAAGGCGATTTTTGCAATGTTTGAAATTTATCACTGAGCTCTACGCATTGATGGTATTTTCAAGGGAATTTGGGATGATTGATTTTTGATCATTTATAAACCATTTTGGACCTCTGTGGATATTCTAGATCATCCTAGACCTATGTGAGCATTCCTAGATCAGTCCTAGAAGGAGTCGAGTATACCTCAAGGTAAGTGATAGATTTGAGCTTCATTGGGCCAGATGCTTGAACTCTTTCCCTTCGATGGTGTCTGTGGTGATGAATGAGGGATCTATTTAAAGCACATCATCCATACACCATCCCCCTTACTGAATCAAAGTGATATTGCAAGAAATTCACCCAATTACTCGTGAACCTACAAAAAGTAGGCCATGAGGAATAGATCCATCAAGAGAGAGAAACATCCAATGCTTGTATTTTTATTTTGGAAATACAGCACAGAAGATGGGGACCTCCTAGACCGATGGAATGAAGGGTCGGAAACCTAGGGATATAAACTTCAACAAAGATGATTATTCATGGCAACAGGAAAACCAACATTGTGTTGAGAGAGCTGGTGGAATTTCGCAACTTTGAAGCATAGTTCAGGGAACTGTGTGGGTTGTGGTTGTTTCTTGTTGGAGAATCAGAGGGTTGGACCTCTTCCTAGTAGTTGATGATGAAGTGTCAATCTTCATGAAAACTGTATTGTGGGTTCTTGGGTTGCCTGTCTGAACTAAGAATTGCATGTCCCAACATGTCTATGAAGTTGGGCCATGAAAAAGGACTTGAACCGAGATATGTTAAGACCAGTGGAAAGTGGAAATATAACGGTGAGTGGGAAGAAATCGGGGACATGGGTGACGGGTGGGGGCGAGAGAGAATGGAAGCGAATATATAGAGAGTGGAAAATGGTCATAGGGGGCATCCAAAATTATACAAAAAATCGACCAATGTGATTGGTCGAAGAATAACCATAGAGTCTCGCTAAAGCCCCTAAAGTGAGGCGATAATGGTTCAAATTCTCCATATTAGTGATGTGCCTTTTGGAATGTGGCATCATGACTAATTATGTGCCAAAGTTATTGGTGATATATCTTAATCAGATCGCTTGACCCTTCAATGTAATGTAGCGGTAGGTAGTGTTGATTAATTGGGTTGGTTGTCATTGATGTCAACCCTTGAAGAAAGTCTGGTAGTGAATTCCAGTAGCACAATGGTTTGGGTAATTGACTCAAGTTTGTTTGATGGATAATGTTATGAGTTTTGATATATTTGCAGGAAAGACTATTCTATATGGATAGTACATGTCATTCCATTTCAGGTGGTATGTGAAACGTCACATAACTCCTCACGGTTAGAGATTTATGGCCATGTGAAGTTGGAGAACCCTCATGAGTCATCTAGAATCCCCAAAAGGTCAAAGTAGTCAAAGTGGTTGCAATGAAGAAATTGTTTAAATAATAAAGTGAAGCGATGAATGTACTATAAATCAAAGTGGATACAAAATAAATTATTTAAATAAAAAAGTTAATGGAGAAATTACTAAGTGGACAAGTGGTTAGAAGTGGGCTAGCCCTAAAATAAGGAAAGTGCGTTAAGATGGTTAGAAGGTAATTTAAATAATAAAGTGAAGTGATGAGTGTACTATAATTCAAAGTGGATACAAAATAAATTATTTAAATAATAAAGTTAATGGAGAAATTACTAAGTGGACAAGTGGTTAGAAGTGGGTTAGCCCTAAAATAAGGAAAGTGGGTTAAGATGGTTAGAAGGTAACCCCTTGAGGAAGCTACATGAAAGTATAAATAAGAGAGAATGGTCTCTCATTTTTAATCACACTTGAGCATATTGAATATCTACAAGTGAATGAGGTTACCAAAGGATATCTAAGCTGAATTTCAGAGGGAAGGTGAAGTAAAGAAGGCTGAAATTCAAGGGAGGATAAATTCTTTTGATGATGTTTTCTACGGTATGTTATTTACAGGTCATCTCATCATTTTCGCAATAAAAAATTTTATAAAATGATTCAGACTGTGAAATTGGGAGGACATTGAGGAAACATATCCAAGTAGCTTTGATACAAATTTCATCTTGTGGGTCGTTGTAGTTTTGGAGTTACATGCAGTGGAAAATAGGGTGTGTGGCTAGTCTTTAAACTAGTCTAAAACAGGTGTCATAACTTCTTCATAACAGATCCAAATTCAATAAGACCAAATGTATTGGTTATAGTACGGTCTATAGTATGTGGTGTACTATTTTCATATATATACAACAAATATTTTGTGTGGGGCACGCTCTACAAGTTCACTCTCTAGAATAAGCCAGAATTTAACAAGGTATGCCATTTTTTCTATAACTTCGTTTTTGAGAGGTTACAAGTAGTGAAATCTATAGGACTTGCATAAAAGAAATTGAAGAACATTGTGTACCATTTTCAGATCTTTATTCATTACAGCTACATAGTTATGATTATTGCAAGTTAGGGTTGTTGACTAATCCAAAATTAGTCATGTGAGACTAAAGTAAAGTTTCATAAAATGCTAGTCTCTTGTTGTTAAAGTTAAGGAAGGTTCACGGGTATGTGATCATATACACCAGGTGTATTACAGAGTTACAAATCAGATTTGAATGATGAAATTGATGAGGTCTTTTGGTTGAGGTACATGTTGGGTACATGGTTGAGACAAGTAGTTGATGAGTTGGCACATACATGAGGTGTATAGTTGATGTTGTTGGTACATCTTGATGAGTCATAGTTGATGAGTAGTTGATACATGATTGGTACATACATGGTACACTTTTAGGTACAGGTTGGTGCATGGTTGATGCACTTATTTGTGGTATAGGTTGTTTGGTACAGGTTGGTGCATGGTTGATGCACTTGTTTATGGTACAAATTGATTACAGGTTGTTAGGTACAGGTTGGTGCATGGTTGATGCACTTGTTTATGGTACAGGTTGGTTCATGGTTTATGCACTTGTTTATGGTACATTTTTATTACAGGTTGAGGTACAGGTTGATGCATGGTTGATGCATGGTTTAGGTTATTAGTACAGGTTATTTGGTGCAGGTTGATTGGTACAGGTTTACACCAGTATATCTCACAGTGATAGTGTGATAGTGGTTTCATCATTCTACTTATATTTCGGGGCAGTTGGATGGAGCAAGGACAGGTGGTTGTATCCACCTTCCAATTGTAACCAAAGAACATAAGGGGTTGGAGCCTCCTTCTGGTTGTAGCCAGAAAATTGGGGAGTTGGAGCTTCCTTTAGGTTGTAGCCTGAGAAACTAGGGGGTTGGAGCCTCCTTCTAGTTGTAGCCAGAGAATTGGGGAGTTAGAGATTCCCTCAGGTTAAAGGGGTTGGAGCCTCCTTCTAGTTGCAACTGGAAAACAAAGGAAGTTGGTGCTTCCAATAAATGTAATTCTTAAAGACATATAAGAAAAAGCATTATGTGGTTTTCTCCCACTTTGGGTTTACACATAAAACATTGGTGTACTATGTATGTGTATGATTGTTCATTTGTTCATTGTTTATTTACTCTGCAACTATTGGATGATAATGCTACATTGATATAACAGTTGCATTTTATGGTGAGAAAGGATTAAATTTCTCTATTACTGATTCACCCCCCCTCTCAGTAATCCAACAATTGGTATCAGAGTCGGTTCCTTCAGGAAACAGTTTAACCACTAGAAGTAGATCATGGATTATTCTGAGAATGGAGTACCAATGTTTAATGGTTGGAATGGTTTAAAGTATGAGATGTGGAGCAGAAGGATGAAAGTATTTTTGCAGGCACATGGACATTATATTTGGTTATCAGTTGTTACAGGATATGATAGTTCAAAAAGGGCAAAGACTGGAGCCAAGAAGGAAATGAAAAAGAATAACAAAATAGCAATGGATTTCATCTGCGAAGGATTACCTAATCCGGTAAGGGAACAGGTTGGTAGATGTTCATCAGCCAAAGAATTTTGGGATAAATTACATGACATATATTCTTCACCCATCACAGATTCAGAAAATTCCAAAGAAGATGCAGATACAGATCAAGAAGAATTATGTTCACCATGTCAAACAGATTCAAAAGATGAAGAGTACATAATCACCAGAGGTATGTTGTTTTGCTTTAATTGTGAAAAACATGGACATCCTGAAATAGAATGCCATGAAAGAAAAGAGACAGAAAAACTAATTGAAAAGGAAGACAATTATGAAGTAGAGTTGACTAGTGCTTTAGATGAACTAAGAGAAGAAAATAATTCACTCACGAAATAATTGATTAAACAAAAGGAAAGTGTTCACATTTTTTAAGAATCCCAACAGGTCATCGAGAACTTAAGAACTCAGCTAGAAGAAGCTAGAAAGATCGAAGAAAATCTTGAATATCAAAAGAAGTATTTGGAAGCCAACATAGTAGCATAGAAGGAAGAAGCAAAAATGAGAGAGAAGATATTGACAGATCATCTTAAGGAAATAACTAACGATCTAAACCAGCTTGAGGCAAAGTTTGGTCAAGAAGAGAAAGGACTTGAAGAAGAAATAATCACATTAAAAATTCATCTTGAAGAAACGAAAAGAATAGAAGAAGTCATGAAGTCTCAGGTAATGAAGAAAGAAGAAGAGGTTGAGAAGCTTGAATAAGAAGTTGTCACATTGAGAAGTAAAATTTTCAAGCTCAATAAGAATGTTGAAGAAACAGAAACATCCACATCAGTTATAGAGAATGAAGAGAAGCACTCTAGGTTGCTAGAAAATAAGAATGAAGAAAATAGAAAGAGTTATGCAAAAGTACTCAAAGGAAAGAATGATGGTCAACTAGAATCTAAGAAAATTATTGAAGATACATATTCAAGAAGACCATCCATGTTCAAGCCACAAAGAAGCTTCAATCATGATCATGATCAGTCAAGGAAAAAATTCAGAAGGACTAAACCACAAAGAAGATCATTCACTCCCAGGTATGAAAATTTATTTTATGGTCATTGTTTTTATTGTACTAATTTTGGACATAAGGTTGCAGATTGCAGAGATTATAAAAGAAATGTTCAAGAAAGAAATGCCTATGTGGCCCCACGTGACATTGAATGTTACAAATTTCATAACTATGGACACATAGTTAGTGATTGTAGAAGCATGATCGATACTTCCATGAAAGAGAACATTGATATCAAATATAAGAAAGTATGGATAAGAAAACATGAAGAATAGGTGAACAAAGACCAAGTCACAGAGATCGCAAGATTGGCAATAAAATGAGATGAAGAAAATTATACAGAGAAAAAGAAATATGTTAGATACAAAAAGGTTTGGAAAATAATTGAAAGACAAGAATGACAAGTAAATGAGGAACAGGTTCAATATGTTGTACTTTCAGACATTGTAGTGAAAGATGAATCCACAAACAGAAAGAAAGAAGTCAAAGCTCAGAGAGATGATGAATCTACCAATGAATATGATGATGAATACACATCAGAGGAGGAATTGTTTTGAGCCATCCGGCTTAGAGACTCCCAAGTAATATGAATATTAGATAGGGGGATTCTATGAGATAGATGTGACATACCAAAGAACCATCCTTAGAGCAGCTTGCAGAGTTTGAGAAGACATATCCAGAGCAGTCGGTTAACAGAAGTACAATCAGTTGCAGTAGCGAAGACTTCATGATGGTATAGTAATAAATGGGTCAGCATTATGAGAAGTTGTGCAGTAGAGTCTTGGACAGTATGGACAGAGATGGATTTGTAAGAACACTTAGCAGGTTTGGACAGATATATGACAATGAATGAAAGCATGGATTCATAGATTGGTTCAAAGAGTAGTTCATAGACAAAGGAACATTATGGATGTTAATTACACAAGAAATGGCTTGTACAATGCTAGTGGATTCCAAATTGACAGATATATTTTTGGACACATACAGTGCATACAACAGTTCACATTCAAAACAGAGTAATCCTCAGAAACAACAATGACAAAACTCCCCAGGAGTTATAGAAAGGAAATGCAAACAACAACCTCTACATCAAGGTAACTCAAGGTAGTATTTTATTAATTGAAATTTATGTTGATGATATAGTTTTTGGAAGTACTGATGATAGGTTAAGCCAGAAATTTGCAAAGGACATGCAGAATGAATTTGAAATGTCATTACTCGGAGAACTATCCTTCTTTCTGGGTCTTCAAATACGTCAAATCAACCAAGGAATTTTTATTTCTCAAACCAAGTATATCAGATAAATGTTAAAGAGGTTCGGAATGCAAGATTGCAAACCAGTTATCACTTTTATGCAAACCAGTTGCAAGTTGAGCAAAGGTGATGATTCAAATTCTATAGACCAGAGTAAATACATGTCAATGATTGGTAGCTTACTATATGTGACAACATCCAGACCAGATGTAATGTAGGCAGTTGGATAAGTGGCACGATTTCAAGCGGCACCAAAGGAATCACATGTATTAGCAGTGAAGAGGATTTTTAGATATCTCAAAGGAACAAAAGAGTTTGGATTATGGTATCCAAAAGGAAAGGATATATCACTTATTGCCTACACAGATGAAAATTGGGCAGGTTGCATTGATGACCGACAAAGCACCAGTGGAGTAGCGTTCTACTTTGGTGAGTGTTTAGTATCATGGCTAAGCAAGAAACAATCATCAGTATCCTTATCTACAAGCGAAGCAGAGTATATTGTAGCAGCAACATGTTGTACACAGGTTCTATGGATGAAAAAAAATCTGACAGATATACAGGTTGAGTATGATGAGCCCATTCCAATCTATTGTGATAATACAAGAACCATCAGTATCTCAAAGAACTCGGTGATGCACTCCAAGAAGAAGCGCATTCCAATAAAGTATCACTTTCTACTAGAACAAGTTGCAAAGAAGAACATCATAGTTGAGTATGTGGGCACAAAAGAACAAGTGGCAGACATCTTTACAAAACCGCTTCCACGGGAAGCCTTTGAGTATCTTCACCGGAGACTTAGAGTAATTTCTACTCCAAAATGAATTTTTTTGAATGATTATCTTATATGTATTAGATTTACATGAGGAATCACCATAGAGAGGATAGTTCAGGTTGGGAGATCAGTTTCAAGAAGAGTTCATTTAGGGGGATTATCCCCAAGGACAGTTCAGTTAGGGGGATCAGCCCCGAATGGAAAGATACCTTTGTCATTGATGACAAAGGGGGAGAGATTTATCAGATGCAAAGCACAAAGGCATGGTTCCAGGGGGAGCATGAGTGAAATGACTTTAGTATTGCATCAGAGTGTTTCCATAAATTCCAAAGGGGCATATTTTTTATTAATTGGGTTGGTTGATGTCAACCCTTGAAGAAAGTCTGGTAGCGAATTCTGATAGCACAATGGTTTGGGTAATGGACCCAATTTTGTTTGATGGATAATGGTATGATTTTTGATATATTTTTAGGAAATACTATTATATATGGATAGTACATGTCATTCCATTTCCAATGGTATGTGGAACATCACATAACTCCTCACGGTTAGAGAGTTATGGCCATGTGAAGTTAGAGAACCCTCATGAGTCATCTAAAAGCCCCAAAAGGTCAAAGTAGTCAAAGTGGTTGCAAAGAAGAAATTATTTAAATAATAAAGTGAAGCGATGAGTGTACTATAAGTCAAAGTGGATACAAAAGAATTTTTTTTAATAATAAAGTTAATGGAGAAATTACTAAGTGGACAAGTGGTTAGAAGTGGGCTAGCCCTAAAATAAGGAAAGTGGGTTAAGATGGTTAGAAGGTAATTTAAATAATAAAGTGAGGTGATGAGTGTACTATAAGTCAAAGTGGATACAAAATAAATTATTTAAATAATAAAGTTAATGGAGAAATTACTAAGTGGACAAGTGGTTAGAAGTGGGTTAGCCCTAAAATAAGGAAAGTGGGTTAAGATGGTTAGAAGGTAACCCCTTGAGGAAGCTACATGAAAGTATAAATAAGAGGCAATGGTCTCTCATTTTTAATCACACTTGAGAATATTGAATATATACAAGTGATTGAGGTAAACAAAGGATATCTAAGTCGAATTTCAGAGGGAATGTGAAGTAAATAAGGTCGAAATTCAAGGGAGGATAAATTCTTTTGATGATGCTTTCTAAGGTATGTTATTTACAGGTCATCTCACCATTTTCGCAATAAATTTTTTTCTAGAATGATTCAGAATGTGAAATTGGGAGGACATTGAGGAAACATATCCAAGTAGCTTTTATACAAATTTCATCTTGTGGGTCGTTGTAGTTTTGGAGTTACATGCAGTGGAAAAGAGGGTTTGTGGCTAGTCCTGAAACTAGTCTAAAATAGGTGTTTCGGGTAAAAACGTCATAATTTCTTCATAAAATATAAAACTTTGGTAAGAGAAAATGTATTGGTTAGAGTACGGTTTGTAGTATGTGGTGTAATATTTTCAGATCTATACAACAAATATTTTGTGCGGGGCACGCTCTACAAGTTCACTCTCTAGAATAAGAAAGAATTCAGAAAGGTATGCCATTTTTGCTATAACTCTGTTTCTGAGAGGTTCCAAGTAGTGAAATCTGGAGGAATTGCATAAAAGACACTGAAGAACATTGTGTACCATTTTCAAATCTTTATTCATTACAGGTACATAGTTATGATTATTGCAAGTTAGGGTTGTTGACTAATCCAAAATTAGTCATGTGAGACTAAAGTAAAGCTTGATAAAATGATAGTCTCTTGTTTTTAAAGTTAAGGAAGGTTTGCAGGTATGTGATCATATACACTAGGTCTATTACAGAGTTACAAATCATATTTGGATGATGAAATTGATGAGGTCTTTTGGTTGAGGAACATGTTGGGTACATGGTTGAGACAAGTAGTTGATGAGTTGGCACATACATGAGGTGTATAGTTGATGGTGTTGGTACATCTTAATGAGTCATAGTTGATGAGTAGTTTATACATGATTGGTACATATATGGTACAGGTTGGTGCATGGTTGATGCACTTGTTTATGGTACACGTTGATTACATGTTGTTTGGTACAGGTTGGCGCATGGTTGATGCACTTGTTTATGGTACAAGTTGATTACAGGTTGTTTGGTACAGGTTGGTGCATGGTTGATGCACTTGTTTATGGTACAGGTTTATTACAGGTTGTTTGGTACAGGTTGGTGCATGGTTGATGCATTTTTTATGGCACAGTTTGATTACAAGCTGAGGTACAGGTTGATGCATGGTTGATGCATGGTTCAGGTTATTGGTACAAGTTGTTTGGTGTAGGTTGATTGGTACAAGTTTACAATAGTATATCTCACAGTGATAGTGTGATAGTGATTCCATCATTCTACTTATATTTCAAGGTGGTTGGACGGGGCAAGGATAGGTGGTTGTATTCGAAGAACATAGGGGGTTGGAGCCTCCTTCTGGGTGTAGCCAGAGAATTGGGGAGTTGGAGCTTCCTTCAGGTTGTAGCCTGAGAACTAGGGGTTTGGAGCCTCCTTCTGGTTTTTCGCTAGAGAATTGGGGAGTTGGAGCTTCCCTCAGGTTGTAGCCTGAGAAACTAGGGGGTTGTAGCCTCCTTCCAGTTGCAGCTGGAAAACAAAGGAAGTTGGTGCTTCCAATAAATGTAATTCTTAAATACATATAAGAAAAATCATTATGTGGTTTTATCCCACTTTGGATTTCCACGTAAAACACTGGTGTATTGTGTATGTGTATGATTTCTCATTTGTTCATTGTTTATTTACTCTGCAACTATTGGATGATAATGCTACATTGATATAACACTCGCATTTTATGGTGAGAAAGGATTAAATTTCTTTGTTACTAATTCACCCCCCCTCTTAGTAATCCAACAGGTAGTTCAACCCAATTCTGCGTGACTCCTTACCTGAGCCACTACCTTCTAAGAAGGCCACAATTTCAACCTGAACTGGACATATTGGGAATCTACAAATATGTCAGTGTATCTAATTTGCCTGTGTGACCAAGGTGTACACTATGCTGTCGAAATGGAAAATTATGTTGACTATGTACTCTTCTATCTTATGTATGTCCTTGTTAACCCTACTTTATAGAACTTCAAGGATAGGAAAGGGAGCTAAGTGACAGGTGACCCTTGTGTTCCATAGTACAATTTCAACATGTTTCCATTAATAAGTCCCTTAAGCGGTCATCCCTGCAATGTAGACAGTTTGCCAGCACCGACTTTTCTGATGTAGACAAGATGGAAAGAACCCAAAAAACACATATCTAGATTTCCAGGGTGTTGTAAATATTTGTTGTCATATAACAAGACTAAAGATCCAGGCTCGAGTATTTTCTAGTGGTTGTTGCAATTGTTAGCACTCTTTCAGTTTTGAGCAATTTCAAAGAAAATTTTGCTACTGGAACTTCCGATAACTCTTCCATCAAAATTTGGCAAGATATGCTCGGGATTTCAAATGCAATAATTTAGGTGAAAGTTTGTTATTTTTAGATTTTAGATGATTTTTTTATTCTTTTAAAGCATTTGGGATAAGTTTTTTAAAACAATTGCCAAAAAATTATTGGCTCCTTTGGAGCCAATTTGCTTTTTATTCGAGATGTCATCAAAGCACCTGGGAGCTACACCAAAGATTGAGCCCCCAACTACCAATTTTGCACACAAGGCCCAGTGCACAAGTGCCTAGCGCCAATCCACCAAGGAGGAGTCTATTATGCGCTCTAAACGTTGAAGTGTTGTAGAACTACTTGTGTATATAAACATTAATAAATGC
Organism: Picea engelmannii; assembly: GCA_009831015.1. NCBI lineage: Eukaryota > Viridiplantae > Streptophyta > Pinopsida > Pinales > Pinaceae > Picea > Picea engelmannii. Next base: position 170,885 of record ML809086.1, on the reverse strand, counting down.
ATCCAACGTTATCAATGTGGGAATGTTCCCACTAAATTTACAAATAAATATATTGTGCATGTCCAATGAAACAATTGCTCGGTCATTCGATTAACAGAGAGGCATATGTATGGTGTTAAAAGGAAGTAAAATGAGTGTTGATATCCCTAGAAATTATTTGCATATGCAAGCATAGAAAGCGAAAAAAATGGTAAAAAATTTTGCATCGAAGTGTGCGCTGAAGGTGTCAAATTTTCAATGAAGGGAAAAATTATATTCAAGAGTTTGTAACAGAGATGAAAACATTAGCAGGGATAAACGCATTGGTACAAGTAGTTGGAATTGGTAAAGGCAATCATGATCTGACAGCATAGCAAAGGCTACTTGATCCTCCACAAATAGAAATGGATGACATGACAGGCAGAAAAGTGAAGCCAGAATGCCACTGGACTGGTGAGATTCCAAAGGAACAAAATAATCGCTTGTGAGATTTCCCTTGCTATCTTCGACCAAAATATTGCTCAATAAATATGGATTCATATGTATTCACTGTAGTTTCTCAAATAATATTGATGGATTCGAAAGCACTCAATTGGCATGCATCTACCCTTGAGATTGTGGAAATTCCTACAACTATTCTTCTTCGGATTTTTAGTAATGATGAAGTGATTAGGGAAATTGTTCAGGCATGGTAACCTATATAAGGGAGTATCTGCATGCCCCACATGTTAACATATTGGAAGGTTGTGGTACCCAGAGTGGTGGTCAAGTTGACATAATGGGAAGGATATAGGTGGCAGAGTATAAAAGCATTCTAGATTTCCAGGGCAAAAAATTATCAGCATTTCCAGATTCGTGGACAAAAATCAAACAAATTGAACATATCGAGGCAACAGATAGGGGGGAAATGGAGGTCAAATGGGACATTCAATGCAATTTGTTCCAAAATTTCAAGAAGAAGGTCGATAGTCCAATGATAGAAATGGAGCATTGAAAGGTCAACTAGCATCCCACATTTTATGGCACAAAATTGGCAGGCAGTTGGGTAGTATCTAGGTGTAAAATCTACAGATGGGCAGATCATATCCAATTTTTCTAGGTATAAAATCAACTAAAGGAGGTAAACCTATATTCAAGGATATAAATTTGCAGTCAAAGGAATCCAAATGCACAAGTGGCAACAAAGAAATCTTTGACTCCTACCTTCTAGCATTCAAGATACTTGACAACATAGAAAGGATATTTGACCAGCAGTCCTAGCAGTTCTAGATAATTGCAACCTTGTTTATTTTAGTTATCCTTATGATTTTATTGGATATTATTTGCCAAAAATTATGAATAGTGGGTTTATTGTAATTGTTATTTAAGTTATCATTTGTAATAGTGGGGGAGGATTCAGTCTGAGGGACTAAGGGAGAGCTAGGGATGGAAACTTGATATATTCTTTTTAAAACCTTTTGTTCACCAGACCTCTATGTAAATATATCAGCTGAAAATAAAGCCAATGTTCAGTTTGTTCTATAATTCTGTGTAAATCATCTTTTCTTGTTCCTCTGCTCAAATATGTTATGCTGCTATTAAGTATACATGCACATTTTTTGTGTTGAGAAGGTTGTCGTGTAGGATATGTTGTAACCTTTTCCACAAATCTATTTGAGTCTTTAATTCATGTTTATAAAGGTTTTCTGAATGTTGAATTATTCCTCTATTGTTAGACATATTGAAGAACAAGGTGTTTTTTATTATTATTTTACAGTTTTGTTTCTCATATTTCTTAATCACATCCCACTATCTCATTTTTTTTATCTAGGTTTGATTAACCTGATCTGTTGCACATAGAAAATTGACACAAAGAACCTAATCACAAGCCTCCATATTTTATCCTACAACTCTCAAACATTTTAAATCTAAACCCTTATTGAGCATTTTTTAAGCAAGGTGTGCTAGGCTTGACTCAATTGCAGTCTTGAGTCGACTTCTAGCGCTAACAGCAATCATGACATGCCTTTTGTATTTTATTTTCGACCCCCTGGTTGAATCCCACCATCATACAATCCTCCTCTAACTCCATAAGTTCATCTAACCATTGTTGAAGGGATTGTTCGTCTGTCATCTAAGTCGCTAGAGAAACCTGAAGGCTAGGAACGACAAATTCTAACGGCATGAATGCTTCTTACCATAGACCAATGGTGTGCACTTTGTCGAAATCCTGCAAGTTGTTCGATATGCCCATAATACTACAGGGATGCATTGATCCCAATCATCACGCTGCACATTACAAACTTTGGTTAAAGCATGCTCTAAAATTTTATTGAGCTTCAACCATACCATTAGCTTGAGGATGTTAGGGACAATCGAATATGGTAATCACATTCCCAAAAATGAATCTTGTTGTCATTTCTATCGTGCAACCCTTAACTAGCGTGGCTTTGGCCTGTCTTGTCAGATATTCAATGGTCATAATAATGTAGCGCACACTCGTTCGACGTCTAGGGGGATTGATCAGGCCCACAAAATCAATCTGACGCTTTTCAAATGGTTCCAATGATGTGACTGGAAACAGAGTGAGCTCATCTCTTTGGCAAGGCTTTACAATCCATTGACATACGTCGTAGTGTTTACAATATTCCTTGGAATTTGCAGAGAGTGAGGGCCACCAAATCCCTGCATGTAGAACTTTCCCCGTGGTTTCCTTTCTTGAATTGTGTCCCCCTACAACACCTTCATGTGCTCCATACAAACTGGGGTCACATTCATGTTCTAAGGCACACCTGTGCAAAATACCATCTACTCCCAGTTTGTATAGTTAACTGGAAATCAACTAATAATATGTGCTATGGGTAACCAGTTGACGGCATTGGGTCGGAGTATATCATCTTGGGGCCTATCCTGATATGAGGAATTCAAAGATTTCGTCTAGTTGAACAGGAACTGCCTTAAAGCGAAAGAGTTGTGCATCAAGGATTTTATCATTGAGACTTTGACTATATTTCCAAGTCTCAATTCATGACAGATAATCTAGGTCGACATTATATTTTCCTGGCTTAACCACAAATTCAAAATAAAACTCATGAAATAGCAAAAACCAGTGGCATATTCTTCCTCCTAACACCAGCTTGTTGACCAAATACTTGAGCGCAGAGTGGTCTGTAAACAATTTTAAAGGGGTCCCCAACAAGTAATGTTGAAACTTCTATAAGGCATATATCATGGCAAGGTGCTTGCTCTTAGTGGTTGTATAATTCTTTTCAGAATCAAACAGCTTGCGACTAGAAAAATAAACCAGATGGTCAATGTTACCTTCGCCTGGCTACACAAGAATTTCTCCCAACACAATGGATGAGCCATCGACATGAACATGAATGAGCTTAGACCAATTGGGAAAAACTAGAATCTATGCAATGACTATTTTCTCTCTTAGAGTATCCAAGGCTTCCTAGCATTCTCGTGCCCAAATGTACTCAATATCTTTGCACAACAGCTTCTCCAATGGGGCAGCAATTTTGGCACATCTTGGATAAACCATCGGTAATATCCTGTGTGGCCCAGTGTGGTGTGAAACTCACGAAATGAGGTGGTGGCTACCATATCCAATCTGGAAATAATTTTATCCTGGTCGACCAAATGTCCATCCTTGCAGTTACATGCCCCAACAATGTCCCAAATGGCTTACAAAAGTGTTACGATATTTAGACACTTAGGAGTTAGTTAAGATATACTCGGACTAATGTGTCGTTAGGTAAAAGTGTGTTTCTTAGTGTGTTTCTTTCTTCTGCATTAGTATGCATTTGTAATTAGGAAATCTGACATTCACGATATGTTCCCGACATAGAGTGATCCGACGGTTCACATTCTCTTCGATATTAACGGCCATTGATCTGTGGCTTAACACCTTATTGGTCCATGATCTCTATTTAAATAGCATGGAGGGTCATTTTTCGATGATCGATTATGAGAAACTCTCTTGTAAAATCTCTCTGTAATCTTTTTCTTTTGCAATAATAAACTGCTCCAAGTGGCCGCGTTGGTTGAGGTTGTGGATGTTTCCCCATAGGGGTTTTACTACATCAAAACATCGGTGTGTTGATCTTTGATCTAGTTGTGTGAGTGTTTACTGAAGGTGTTCATCCTCTGTTGGAATACATGTGTTGTCGAACATGGTATCAGAGCCTGTTTGAAGACCCTCTCTTGTTGTTGATCAAGATTGTGAAGTTGAGTTGCATCATCTATGTCTTCTTCCATTTCCATACATTTCTAGGCTGAGAGGATTGTTCCATTGCGTCCGGAATGCTTGTTTCATTCAAGAACGATTTTCATTTCACTTGAAAATGTTTTTGTTTTCCCAAGATACAGTCATTTCATCTAGATCTGGAGGTATAAAGCCTGAATACGCCCTTTTTAAATTTTTTGCAAAGTATTATTTTTGTTTTATATTGTTTGTTTTCGGGTTGCTACTCTTTTAGATATACATATGCTCTTTTGTTTGCACCCTGTTCGATCTCGACAAATAATAAATATATAGGAAAAGGTGAATTTTCCAGGTAATCTAACCAAGATCTATCCCTTGTTGTCATTGAGAAGTGAAAAAAAAAATCTTGTGTGAAAAGAGTTTTTTTTTAGCACGCTCTCCAACAACAACAAAAACAACAACAACCCCAATCCTCTTTCTAAACAATACAATAATTTTTGCTAGCCCACTTGGTTAAAAGTTGCCTTATTAAGTAAAAGGTCTTGAGTTCAAGTCTCTCTTTTTGTTACTTTTTTTTGAAAAAGTTCATGCTCCATTGTAAAGTGTATTTCACTTCAAGTATAAAAGTGAATCACTATAAGTAGCTTTAATATTTTATTTTAGAGTTATTTATTTTGCATGCAAATTTTCTTTTATAAAGTGGGTCACTTCATAAAACAACTCACACCACCATGTGGTCCTTTGGTTACCATTTATGCCTCTTTTTAAAAGGGCATAACTTTCACATCCGAAGTCTGTTTTCAATGCTGTTTTTTTTTAAACGACCAATTTTTCGAGATGTTTCCATCCAGATCATCAGTTTATGTTTTTAAATCCATATTATCTACATATTTAATATGTATTCTTCAAGTAATATTTTTCTTACCAACACCAACTACTTCCAATGGAAATCTCATATGGAGGATTTATTAAGAAGTAAAGGCTTGTACCAGATTACCTTGGGAAAAGAAACAGAACATATTGATGTTGATAAGAAATTCAAATGGGATAATAGGAATGATGAAGCACGTGGACTAATCAGAATGTCCATGTCTCCTGATTTAAGGTTCCACCTTAAAGAAATTGATAACCCCGATGAAGCTTCGGAAAAGATTGATTATGTGCTTGGTAAACACAATATTATTCGAGCACAACAATTAGAAAATTAAGCATTGATTTTAAGTCTAAGTGATTTTTCTTGCATTGAAGACTATATATCTAAGTTTAAAACACTCATAATTTTTTGTGAAGAATGTAAAATAAAGATGAATGAAGAGCGTTTCATATATCTTAATCTTTCTAAACTAGGTAGTGGATATTATGTGTTTGTATCTACCTTTTATTCCATGAAAGAGGCTCTAGGGAAAGATTATCAAAAACCCACTCTTGAGTCCTTTTGTGATGCTTTGATTAGAGAGCAAGATAAGCTTGTACAACTTGGAGTGATCAACACTGCAGGTACCTCCAACAAAGTCTTAGTCGTCCATCAGAAAGATAAACCCAAGAATACCAAGAAGCAATATCCTCACCAAAAGAAGCAACATAAGGGTCCCAAACCCACTCAGACAGCTTGCACTCCTAATGGTGACAAAGGAGAAAAATATAAAAATAAGAAGATTGATAGACATTGCAACTTTTGTGATAAAGATGGTCATGATGAGTCCAAATGTTTCAAGAAGATGGCAGCTCTAGAAGCAGCGATGAAGAAGCACAACATATATATTGATTCTACTTCTTCTTCTCATGGACATGCACTTTTTTCTTTTGGTTTCTCCTTCAATACAACTTCTACTTCTTCTTCCAATGAGTGTCTTATTGATTCTGGAGCATCTTATCATATGGCTAAGGATAAAGAAATATTTTTTTCTCTAAATGAATGTAACACCAAGAAAATATTTGTTGGTGATGATAGATCTCTTAGTGTTGTAGGATCTAGAACAATTCAAGTAGAAAATGGTCATTTCAATGATGTATTATGTGTTCCAAGTCTTTCTTGTAACCTTCTATTAGTATATCAAATCACTCATTCGGGTGAAGGTAAAATCGTAGAGTTTTCACCTCGCCAAGTTGTAATCAAGGATCTAAAAGATCCTAAGCATGTTCTTGCAAATGGAATTGTTGATGATATTACTAGGTTGTACAAGTTTGAGAACTTTGGTTCGTCATCTTTTTCATCAGTTTTTGTTGCTCATAGCGATGACTTGAGCAAACTTTGGCATGAGCGGTTTGTTCATCTAAAATATCGCTCATTGCAACAACTATGTAATCAACAGATCGTGCCTGGTCTTCCTCCTGTTTCATGCAGAGATGGTGTTTGTTCCGATTGTGTTCTTGGAAAACACCATCGAGACAGTTTTGACAAGCATGCCTCTTGACACGCCTCAAGCCCTTTGTAGCTTGTTCACAGTGATTTGTGTGGTCCAATTTCTTTTCCTTATTTTTATGGGTGCAAGTATTTCTTAACTTTCATCGATGACTTTTCCAGACATACTTGGGTTTACTTCTTAAAACTTAAGAGTGAAGTTTTTGACAATTTTTTGGCCTACAAGGCCCTTGTAGAAAAGCAATCTGGACATCAAATTCAAAGGTTAAGAACAGATAATGGAGGTGAATATGTGAACAATAATTTTACAAGTTACTGCACTACACAAGGAATCCAAATGAAACACATTGTTCCATACACACCACAACAAAATGGTGTTGTTGAGAGAAAGAACTGCACATTAAAAGAAATGGCTAATTGTATGATCCAATCTAAGGGATTAATTCTAAATTATTAGGAGGAAGCCATCAACTGTGAAAATTACACAGTAAATCGCACTCCCACAAAGGCTCTTAAAAATATAACACCCAAAGAAGCTTGGACTAAAATTAAACCAAATGTAAGTCACTTCCGTGTATTTGGTAGTATAGCATGGGCTCACATTCCTAATGAGAAAAGGAAGCATTGCAGCCTAAAAGTGAGAAGTGTATATTTATTGGTTATTCTGAAGATTTCAAAGGTTATAGACTTATTCAACCACATTGTAATGAAATTATTATTATAAGAGATGTTAAATTTGATGAAAATCTATTGGTCTGCGAGCCTAATTTGGCGTTTGTGCCTTCTTCAACCTGCAAATCATCTTCAGTGTTTGTGCCTTCTTTTTCTCCTATTCTGGTTTCTTCTTCAGATGATGACAGCGAGGATGAAAATCCACCTCCGCCTGCTCACCTTCCTCTGGATGAGTCCTTTGAACCTAAACCAGCACCAGCTCCAGCTCCATCGCTTCCTATATGGGTATGTTCAACACGAGAAGTAGTTGTTGATCTTGTCGGTGATCCTTCATATCAGTGTCGGACACGTTCAATGTTCCAGTGAGCCTCTTCTCTTTTGGATCAAGTTTCAAAGACTCGTGATCCAGAGACATTTGCAGAAGCTTCAATTCATCCAGATTGGGATACAACAATTAATGAAGAGTATCGTTCTTTAATGGAAAATGATACTTGGGATTTTGTACCTCTTCCAAAAGGAAGAAAACTTGTCAAATGTAAATGGTTCTATAGAACTAAATATGCATCAGATGCAAGTGTTGAAAGAAATAAGGCTTAATTAGTTGCCAAAGGATTTTCCCAGGTTGAAGGAATTGACTATAATGAAACATTTTCCCTTGTAGCCAAAATGAATTCCATCCACCTTGTTCTTTCCCTTGTTGCCTCACATAAATGGGAGGTCCATCAGATGGATGTTAAATTTGCCTTCTTGCATGGAGATTTGTAAGAAGAAATCTACATGGAACAACCTCCTAGCTATGTCTAGAATGACTCTAGCCTTGTTTGTCATCCTAATAAATCTCTTTATGGTCTTAATCAAGCTCCCCGAGCTTGGTATGCCAAAATGGGTAGCTTTCTTATTGCCACTGGATTCTCTATATTCCATTTTGATCCTAATGTCTATACCAAGAAAGTAGGAATTAATCTCATAATCCTTGTCCTTTATGTTGATGACCTTAGCCTTACTAGTAGTGACTCAAAAATTTTAAACCATGTGAAAACCAACCTTAAGAAGAAATTTGAAATGACATACTTAGGATTTTTGCACTATTTCCTTGGCCTCAAAGTTTGCAAACCCATGAAGGAATTTTTCTTTCCCAATCTAAGTATGCTTATGACCTTCTTCATCACTTTCACATGGACGATTGTAAACCATCTCCTTCTCCCTTCCAGTTTGGAGTCAAGCTTGATGCCACTTGTACTTCTCCCGAAGTTGATGCCACCTTGTACCGTCAGTTAGTTAGTATCCTCTTATACTTTACTCATACCCATCCTAATCTTTCCTTTGTTGTTGTTCTTGTTGCCGGATATATGCAAACACCCCATGAAATCCATTGGAAAGCAACTAAAAGGATACTTCGCTATGTCTGTGGTACAGTTCAGTTCAGGATACATTATAGTTCAGGGGGACTCCTTTATTGGTTGGTTTCACCGATTCAGATTGGGCTGGCGACCCTGATGATCAGAAGTCTACTGCAAGTTATGTTTTCAGCCTTGGTTCAAGACCTATCACTTGGTCATGTAATAAATAACAGGCTATTGCACTTTCTTCCGCAGAAGCAGAGTACTAAGCAGCGGTAAATGCAAGTCAAGAAATCTTATGGCTTCCATAAATTCTTTTGGATTTTGGATTCCAGTACCAACATCTGACCAACCTTTGGTACGACAATCAGAGTGCCATCAAGATCGCCAAAGACCCAGTTTAACATCAACGTAACAAACACATCGAGCTATACATGCACTTTATCAGAAAGCTCATTCATGATCAAGTTATTGAAGTGTTATTTTTCCCTACAAAATATCAAGTTGCAGACATTTTCACAAAGTCTCTTACAGAAGCGAAGTTTTCCAAACTCCGATCTATTTTAGGAGTTCAGCAAGTTGTCATCAAGGGGGGATAGGCTCTAATACCTCCTTCCTTCTCCTATTGTGTCACTATTGTAAATCCTTCAATCATATCCCAAGTTGTTCTTAAGGGGGGGCATTAGGATATTTAGACACTTAGGAGTTAGATAAGATCTACTTGGCCTAATGTGTCATTAGGTAAAATTGTGTTTCTTTAGTATGCATTTGTAGTTAGGAAATGTGACGGTCACGATATGTTCTCGACATAGAGTGATCTAACGGTTCATATTCTCCTCGATCGGCCATTGATCCATGGCTTAACACCCAATTGTTCCATTATCTCTATTTAAAGAGCATGGAGGGTCATTTACCGATGATTGATTGTGAGAAACTCTCTTGTAAAATCTCTCTATAATCTATTTATTTTTCATTAATAAACTGCTCCAAGTGGTCGCGTTGGTTGGGGTCGTTGTTATAACCCTAAATTTCACCAGACATGCATACCTGGCATCAGGCCATCTTACTTGCTATTTTTGCTAAGCCATCATTGAACAACTCTTCTAAAAACCATTTTTTTGAAGATGCACGTGCCCTGCACTACTACTTTCCATGTACACATGCTTGTTGCACCAATACAGCCTGCGTATACTCACAAAAAGCACGAAAATTAAAAATGCAAAGAGATACGGGTTTTTGGGCCGTTACCTAACCATTTGACCACCCATAGTCGATCACTCAACCAAATAACTATATTTTTGGCCTATAAAAGAAGGTGTTGGCGTCCCATTCCAAAGGGGAATGAGAGCAAAGAAACTCTACCCATTTCAATATTCCCCCCTTTGCCCCAATATTTTGCAACACATTGTGAGTTTGAGCCAGAATTCATTTTTCATCCCTTTTTCCTCCATTGCAAACACTTTCCATTTCCCTAAAGAGAAATGAAGAGGAGAAGAATACGTGGAATCATTTCATGCATGGTGAAGAGGAGCCCAGGACCAAGTTCGAGGAGCAATTGTCAGTCTCATATTGTAAGAGACTTTGTGAGATTAATATAAAGAAAGAATTTTTCCATCTCGCCAAATGATGTCTTCAATCTTCATGATTTATTCGTATTTTTGTTATGATATCTAACCCACTAATCCATATATAGAATGAATGCTTGTAGTTTATTGTTTCTCTTTTGGTGAATGCAGGTTGGTCTTGGGAGGATATCTGCAGTCGGGAAACAACTTAGCGCAAAGGGATCGAAACCAAACGTGGAGTTTACTGGATCCCTATACTTTGTTTTTTATGTATGATTTTGGGGTAATGTTGGGATAGTGGTTAAAAGTAGGAGACTTTAGACGGTTATCTCTGTCTACACCTCAGAACCCTAGTGTAGTCTGTAGGGGGGTTTTCCCTCTATAGAAGAATTGGCGACCATACTGGGGAGCCTCTAGGTTTTTTAGGGGATATTTATTTTTGGGTGCTTTAATTGGTTTAAATGCCTTTTTTGAGTTTCTGTAAGTGTCTGAGTCTTTAATGGATTCTGGTCTTCCATACTAGTACTCCCTGCCTTGTCATCTTGATTGTTGTTTTCTATTTTTAGAGAGTTACAGAGGTGTACACGGCCTGTAGTGGGCCTGCACGTGTACATAAGCGCCCTACCTTTAGACAGCCCACGTACATGCGTAGGCTGTTGAAGTGTTAGTAGCGTGCCTATGTTGAGAAAATCTTTTTTAAAGAAGAGGCAGTCATCCTCTTCCCTATCAGAAGTCATAATTCTCAAGGGTTTTCTTGATCTAGACCTAGTCTCTATTATAGCAGTCTGTAGCCTAGGACTGACCTCAACATAGCTTTCTTTTTACCAAAGATTTCTTGTGTTTTCTTTATTAGGGTTTTTAGATGAGTTTGTGAGTCTGTTCTGATCTGGCTGTTTGGTATTTCCAGTGAGTCCCTGCGATCTGTGGTGGGCCAGAAGTCATTTATTGGTCTTGTATTGTCTTCATTTTTCCCTTTATTTGATTTAGAAGAAAAGAAAAGAATTCATTTTCAAATTTCTTGTTTCGAAGCATAAAACAATAAAAAAAAAATTAAAAAATCATTTCTTTGTTTGGTAAAAGTAGTTTAGGTTAGTTGTTTTATTTATCAAAGAAAAAGAAAGTTTTTTTTAAGTTCTTTATTTGAATACTTAGAACATTAAGTAGCTCTTAGTCGAGTGAAATATTGTTTTAGGTTTTTCTTTTCAAAGATCTGACAAAAGTAGTTACGAAAAGTTTGGTTACAGAGTTTAAATTAGAAAATTTTTATTTGTGAAGAAGGAGTAGTTTGTTTTCAGTTTCATTTGATGCGCTTCTCTTTCGTCTCTTAAAGAACATCATTGGTTTCACTTTCATTCCCTTTGACTTAAGATAGCCACTAAAATTAACACTTAATCAAAAGTTATTAGACTTTGTGTTTGTAGGGTCCATCAATTTAGTCTAGGCTAAAGCCTTGATTTAGGATTGGAGAGGAAACTCTTCAAGGCTACAAAAACAAACATAGGATTCTATGCTAGGGAGTTCTTAAAGGTTCAGTAACCGTGAAATTTATCCGGGACCCCCCTCTAACACAGGGGATAAACATGAGGTCCCATGCAGAAAGGTAGCAGAGATAACCCCTCCAAAGTTGGACCAAGCGTAGTGGGGAACGCATATAGAGGGCTTGTCTTGGGATTCTGTTGATCGCATTTTCCACGGAGCTTCATGGGTCTTGAATCCATTCAAGTTCCTCAATCATCTTCTGGAACACTTGCTTTCGATACCCTTGATATGTTTTGAGCTTGATACCCTACTCATTGCGGTCCACCCAACTGTCAAATGTACTCGCCTGGTGACTATTCGCACACTGGCAACCTAGTTTCCTTTATCTTAGTGACTTACACAGGTGATGGCGGGGGTATACCATGGTACCTAGGGAAAACATTGAGCCATGCTTTGCAAAGTATACCTGGAGGGTGCTTCCATATTTGAGTTTCACTTTCACTGGTAAGTTGCTCTATTGTTGGCTGGTGTAACTGTTCTTCCAACTAGCTAGTGATCTGCTTGTCTTATCTCATAGGATCTTTTTCTAGTGTGTGCTAGTTTTTAACGTTAATAAGAGCCCTAGTGTGTCATTTATTTTCTCACACCATCGAGGATCAGGAGCTCCACTGATCGCGAAGGCTTCTTGGCATGCCATCGGTTAATCTGGAGCCACCCTCGCCACCGCTAAGGAGAATACTAGAAAAGCAAGGGTCTTTTGAGGTGACTGGGCCACAAGAAACTGTGCCTGACCCATCTCCGAGAGGAGAAAATTTTATTCTGGAGGAACCAACCATTTTTTACCTTGGAGTGGAAGCTCTTGGTCTGTATAACCCTTCAATCACTGATCTATTGACACTCGTCATCATACAGGTTGACCCTTACAAGCGTCAGGTAGTGTCACAAGCAGCGATGGAGACAAATGTTGCTACTTCTTTAGGTAATCCTCACACTCCCTCTACGGCTCTCACTGCAGGGGGTTTTCTACCTCCTACCAACCATCGTCGGTCCTGACCACTATGGTCTCGATCACCTCTACCTCGGGCAATGGTCTGATTCCGTCTATGGAGGCAATCACTACTCCATTCACCCAGAGTGAAGCAGGCCCTCCATTCTCATACGGGATGCCTGGCTTCGATACGAACTATGTCCTTTCCTACTCCGCTCTACAGACTCTATGTCTGGGGGCAGGGACCTTGAATGCTCCTCTACAAGGATCCATGGGGGGCACTTCAGCTCCCTATAACGCTTTCCCTTACAGAGGGGGTCAGATACCTCCTTCGTCCCCTTCGCTCGATAGTGCTCAACAGCACTCCCCCGGGACGAACGTAAACTATAGTTCGTTTGGAGCAGGTAGTCTTAGAAAATAATATGACCCATAAAATTCTTCTTTTCAAAATTTTCATAATTCACTTTCAACAGCTAACGTATGTCCAAAAGATGAGTGTTAGCTGGGGAAAGTGGCAAATTTCAGCAGCTAAGGAGCGTCTTTCATAGGTCTGTGCGCTGGTGAAAGTGTTCAATTCCAAAGTATCCAAAGAAGCAGTGTCGCAGGTCGTGCGCTGGTGAAAGTGAAGACTTTCCACAGGTATGGAGCGGTTTTTACAAGGTTGTCCACTAGTGAAAGTGAATACTTTCAACAGCTAACGGGGGTTTTCTATAGTACCATGCGCTAGTGAAAGTGGTAAGTATCAACAACTAAGGGGTGTTTTCCACGGGTCGTTGGATGGGGGAAGCGGGAATCACGTGTGTGTTATCCACGTATCCAAAGGCAAATAATGATACGATCATCCCACGTCATGCAAATCCAAATCATGCGCTGATGAAAGTGGGCAATGATGGAATTTCAGTTTTGCACTTCAAAATAGGATTACGATGCGGATCTGGTTCAGTGACGCATGTTGCACACTCATGGTGCCGGAGATGGTAGTTTTGAATCCAGTAACTCAGGTACAGAGGCTGTACTATCGGCCTAACAACATCAAATCAGATCGTTGTTTCCATATCACACATTGTTCACGGAGGTCTGTTAAAGTTTCAAATGTTTCAAAACAGAGCCGACTCCCGAATGCTTTCAACAGTGCAAAACCTCGGCCCGAATATCAGTTTTTTGTGTTGTGTGTGCATAATCGTTTGGGGTTTGAATTGAAAATGGAAAGAATACGCAGTGGCTCTGTGTTGAGAAAATAATTGGATTGTCTGTCCTTCCTGTTAGCGATAAAAATGCACTGGCATTTTTGAAAGAATGATGCTTAAACTTAAAGGGAACTTTTCGATCCCTTCCTAAGCTCCAAATGAAGATTTGAAAGCACCATTAGAAAGCTTAGGATTTGTAGATGTCTATCGACTATTTAAGCATGCAAAACGGACTCTCCGTGACTGAGAAATTTGATTTTGAAAAAATTTGCGCTTTCACCAGCGCAGAAAGCAAAATTATAGCTAGTTAGTTGTTGAAAGTGTCGCCTTTCAGCAGCTTAGGAGCGGATTTTTCGGCTAGTTAGCTGTTGAAAGCCTGTCACGGCTAGAATGTTACAGTTTTTGCCCAGATCGTAAATTTTTTCATGAGAATGAATTGAAACCTCTTCTAAAGCTTTATTAATGAATTATCAAATCTATCTAATCAGCCACTTTTGGAAAATGAAGAGAAGAAAGGTGTACAAATGTCATTTACCATCTTTAAAAGAGGCGGAATTTCAGAGTTTTGGGAGCCACATCACATAATTCTAATTTTAGAGAGCCTTGGGAGGCTCAGCTACACATCATCAGATTTCAACCACATTTTGAGGGCCAGCAGATAAAGATTTACCTTATTTGAGGATCTATTCCTATTTCTTTGTAAATATTGTTTGTTTACTATTTCTGGAAATTCAGATCCATAGTTTTAGGATCTAATAACTGAATTGTTAAGATATAAATCTATAGAAGGAAGATGAATGAAGGGGTCAATTTTTGGATACAGGAATGTCATATGTAACAGGCCCATTGATGCTAATACTAAATCACAGTTTTCTTTCTCTTTTGATATCAATTTTCCACCTTCTTTCTGTATTTTTACTTAAGTTGTCATGCCTTGAATGATTGTTATCTCATTGTTTGGCTCATAGTTTAGTAAACATCTTATTCATTGTTTATTAGACCCTACATGTGTATTGGTTTATGAGCAATTTGTTCTTCGCCCACTTAAAGTTATCTACTAATTAGCAATCCATGAGAGCACTGGTTCATTTGTTTATCATCTTGACTGTCTGAGTACCATGTTTGAATTGAGTTATCCCATTGATCCATTTACACAAAATATAAAAACATTTTTACTTGAAGTTACCAAACACCTTTGGTCTACAACCATGAAGGGTTCCTTGGAGTGATAACAGGGGGCAAACTCATGAATTCCTTACTCACAAGGACCTTGGAATCTGTGGCAGGGATCAGTTCCCTCATTAGGGATGTCAACTGAGGGAAATGTTACAGGTATGAACTAACTGAGAGGGGGGGGGTGAATCAGTTAGTTTAGATTATTATCAATTTCTCTTATTTTTAACTTTGAATCATTAATCTTAGTGGCGGTGAGTCTTTACTGTGAAATTCAGAGTTGTAAACATAAAGAAGATAACATAAAGAATAGAAATCACACACAGCATTCACTCACAAGTATGAGACACAGATTTTTCAAGAGGAAACCCAACCAGGAAAAAAACCTCGTCTTCTTAAGATGTTAAGCAAGCTCCAACTGTGTTACATCTCATCTTTTATGAGCACCAACTCATAGAGGCTACAACCTCTGATTTCCATCACCAACTGGATGAGAGCACCAACTCCCACAGAATCCCAGCACCCACTGGGTGGAAGCACCGACTTCCTTTTTACTTCAGCACCAACTGAGTGAAGGCACCAACCTTCAGATTCTACAAGCACCCACTTGCAGAGAAAGAGAC
>ML809086.1:112034-148146 GCA_009831015.1 Picea engelmannii | reverse complement strand
TTTGTGTTCCAGCACTTGCGTTTTAGCATTTGTGTTCCATCACTTGCGTTTCATCACTTGCGTTTCAGCACTTATGTTCCAGCACTTGCGTTTCAGCACTTGTGTTTCAGCACTTGTGTTTCAGCACTTGTGTTTCAGCATTTGTGTTCCAGCTTCTGTTGTGCGTGCTCCATAACCAGTCGATTGCCATCAATGACAACCGTGACGTCTGCGTCATCATCTGTGCTCCAGCTTCTATGTTCCAGCATTTGTGTTCCAGCACTTGCGTTTCAGCATTTGTGTTCCAGCACTTGCGTTTCAACACTTGTGTTCCAGCACTTGCGTTTCATCACTTGTGTTCCAGCACTTGTGTTTCAGCTTCTGTGTTCCAACATCTCTTGTGCGTGCTCTATAACCAACCGATTTCCATCAATGACAACCTTGACCATCTGCGTCATCTCTTCTATAGCCATATTTCCAACAGGAAACCCCTTCCATAGCCAATGGAACCCCAGGCAAGTCTCAGGACCTATGCTCGTCGGATTGGCAGGGGGAAACCCTTCATAAAATCCTTGGAATACAACACAAGTCCAACCTTCCACGTCCTATTATGGGAGTCAGTCAATGACGTCTTAACAAGAGCAGAACTTGTACGTTGGTCATGGCCATGGTTATTACCAGAATCCCGGCCAGCAACCTATATTTTCCTGGCAACCTGGTGCCAGCCAAACTACGGGCTCCTTTTTCCCTGGTTATAATCAACAACCCAAATTATGGTTTTTGGCAACTTTGCACTTGCCAGACTTGACAAGGTTATTAAACAACCCCATCTGTCACGATCCGCATTGGCCTCCTGTGCCAACCAAGTTGCCTTTGGACATTCCAAAGTTCGAAGCTAAGCCTAATGAATATCCAAGAGATCATGTGAATACCTTCCATTTATGGTGCTCGTCCAACTCATTGAGAGACAACTCCATCCAGTTGTGTTTGTTTCAATGCACTCTCATTGGGAGTGTTGTGAAATGGTACATTGAGCTCGACCACTCAAGATACTCTACCTTTGGCGAATTGGAAATGGTTTTCTTAAACCATTTTCAATTACCTATGAGATACGACGTCGACACCGAATTGTTGTCCAACTTTGAGCAGACAAAGACAGACCATATCTTCGATCACATCAAAGAATGGAGACGCCGGAAGAGTTTTATAAAAGTACCAGTCCCACCAGCATTCATGCTTGAGTGGTTCCTTAAGTCTTTGATACCTCAATTATCAAAAGACATAGAAACGTTGGGGGTCTTTTCAGAAGAAGAAGCGATAATGAGAGCTCAACATCTAGAACTAATTTACTCTCAGTTTGGTTTGCTTTACGAAGTTTTTCCAGATGCACCACGGTTGATACTTGACAAGACCAATTAGAGATCTGGACCACATGTTGATGGTATTGTTGGTTTAGCGCAAACAAAGTTTGTTGATCAGTTGTCAAATCAATTACAGCAATTGTCAATACAACAGACAGCAGCCAGCCAGACCACTGGCTCAACTACTCCCCCTACTCAAACGTTGGATGTACACAGTGTGGAATCGACAAACCTGAAGGCCACCCAGAAGCCTGACGGAAATAAGAAACATCGAAAGAAGGGTAATGGGGATAAGAAACCTACCAATAATGCTGGCAGAGGAAACACACAAAAGAAGAAATCAAAGTATCTGTGTAACCTTTGCACGGAAGACCATCTGACTCACCTGTGCCCTCAGCTTGCAGAGGCCCAGAATTTATTGGCACAGCAGCAGCCTATCGTGTTAACAAACCCATTTCCACATGGGAAAAATTTAACTCAAGCCTCTTCGAGCACAGAAGGGGGAAGTCAGGGACCCCCTCCATCTTCAAGTAATCCTTCGTCCACTAATGTGCATGTGTTGAAAGGTAACGTTGATATAAAAACTAGGAAACATGACTACGGAACACCAAACACCTCTGAGAAGGGTAAAGAAGTCGAAAACCCACCTCTTCCTCTCCATATTGAGAAGACGTTGGGAGAAACAATGACACGCATCCCAAAAGGTGCATTCAAGAAAGCTTCCCACAATCCAAACCGAAGGGTCACCCAGAACTACTCTGTGGTGGAGGATTTGTCTCAAACCCCTTGTGCAATGCCTGCTTTGGAGGTCCTCCAGAAATGCCCTTCCCAAAGAAGGGATATGTTAGTTGCCTTAGGATCTGATGATACTTGTAATCCAGAAACGATCATGCTTGATACGACCGACTTAATACCTCGTCTCCCTTACCATGTGGCGCTTCATATAGTAGTGTCTTACACCACAAAAAAATTTACCCGGAACATTTTCCGCACGGTGGTTGATGAGGGAGCCTCGACATGCGTGACGTCGTTGGTGTGTTGGAATCAACCCATTTTTTCTCCGTCACCTACTCTTCTTACCACTTTCGACATTCGTTCGTTCCGACCACATGGAATCATCCCCTCTTTCCCCGTGCAGTTAGGGGGGAAGTCCGTGTGCGTCGAGGTTGACGTGGTCGATGCGTCTCTCAACTACAATCTCTTGTTAGGAAGGAGTTGGACCTATGTTATGCATGCAGTGGTCGCTACATTTTTTCGGGTCTTGTTGTTTACACACGAGGGTCAGATCGTGTCCATTGATCAGTTGTCCTTCTCCTGTCCTGACCCTTCATCGAGGGCATCCACAGTCCCGATGATTGATAATCCTCAACCCAACATCATTAACATATGGGTTGGTTTGTGCCCACCTTTGATGGGTACTTTCGATTACCTGCCTCCTTCCGGCGAGGTTAAGTTCATATCGGTCGTCCTTAACTAGCCCAAGGTTGAAATTTTTCAAGTCTCGTCGTTTCGTACGACTTACTTTGATTATCCGTGGACTCTTCCTTCCCCATCGGCCATGATGGAAGGGACAGGGCACCATGGCATGGCCATGCCTTTGTCCGCGACAAAGGTTGCATACTCTATAGTCCAGCAAGCTTCCGTCGATCCCGATCTGACTCCCGCAGAGGAGTTAGATCCGATTCTCGAGCCTATTTGGGCTCAAGGTTCCCTCGCCGATACTGATTCTTTAAACTTGGTCTTTCCCTCAGACGAGGCGATTATTGAGGCAATGACTAGTCCGGACAGACCCTGTGATCCAGGTGGATATTGGTGGCCACCCACCTATTCCACTTGGACCCCCATCATTGCTTCTTTGAGTTTTTCAGTTTCCGCACAGTTTACTATTTTTAGCAGTTTTTCGGGTCCTGAACTTTCGGAGCCGTTTTGAGGCCTTAAACGATATTTTTTGGGAAAACGGGGAGAAACGTGGATCATCAATTAACGTTTCTCACCCAAAAGTTGTAGTCCTTGGATAGATCTTTCTAATGAGGTATAGAACGCGTCAAACGGAGATCGTATGCCAAAGTTACGTCCCCGGGAAGTTGATGTGCCAACTTACCCAAATGGGGCCCATAGTCTTGGCGTTTCATCTCCTGGGGTTAGGTCTTTGGATGTTTAGGTTTTTCCATTATTTCTCAATAATAATAGGCCTTCAAGCCTCATTGTAACATAGTTCAGAGGCCAGTAGCCACCACATCTCTTCTCAGAGATAAGCTATCAGCGCCTTAGCTAGTTTATTTCCATTCTGTCTGTAAGCATATTTCAGTCATTTGTTATTAATGAAATGAAGTCTTATTTCCGCTGCATCTCTGTGTTTATGTGTATTTATGTATTTCATTGTGTTCCTACATAAATCCAGATCACCCTGGGATGATCTCCATCACTGATCTTTTTTCCTCCCAGAGTTAAGAAGAATTGAAGTAGGTGAATTCACTTTGACTATGACTGGAGATAGGTCTTGTCCTATCAATCCTTTGGCTATGCACACAGTTTATGCTGAAGGAAATATGGAAAACATCGCTAAAACGATACCTATTGATATCTCCAGAACCCCTAGCATCGTGGAGAATGTCTTCGTCGGAGCGGACTGCTCCCCCGAGGAGATTCGAATCTACAAGGATTTATTTAAAGAATTTTATGACGTGTTTGTCTGGTCTTACGAGGAAATGTCAGGCATAGATCCAAGAATCATTGAACACAAAATCACGACATATCCTGACGCTAAGTCGGTCTGGCAGAATCTTCGTTCAGTTAATCCTAAGAAAGTAGCAGCTATTAAGGCTGAAGTAGAGAAACTGATTAAAGCTGGTTTCATCTACCTCATCCAATTGACTCAATGGGTGTCAAATCTCGTTCCCAAAAAACAAGGTATGATTCGCATATGTACGGACTTCCGTGATTTGAACAAGGACTATCCAAAGGATAATTTCCCCAAGTCATTTATTGACCACATAGTCGATGAATGCATGGGTTGCGAGGCCTTTTCTTTCCTGGATGGTTTTTTTTTATACAAACAAATACAGATCAAACCCGAAGACCAACACAAAACCGCTTTCATTTGTCCATGGGGTACATTCGCTTATCGGAAGATGCCTTTTGATCTTAAAATTGTTGGAGCTACTTTTCAGCGGGCCATATCTTTTTCTTTCCACGATCTCAAACACATAGTCAAGGCTTATCTTGATGCTTTAGCATCATGATCTCGTAAGAGAGTTGATCATCCCACACACCTCTGACTCATCTTTGAGTGATGTCGCTACTACCGGATCCGCTTGAATCCAAACAAATTCAGTTTTTGCGTAACGTCGGGTTGTCTGCTAGGTTTCATAGTTTCAACAACAGGGATCATGGTCGATCCTCTAAAGTTTGAGGTGATAGTTCAGTTTCCTCCCCCGTGCACAGTCCCTCAGCTTCAGAGTTTACAAGGAAAAGCAAACTTTCTACGGTGTTTCATTGCAACTATGCCGAGATCACAAACGGTTTTATGTGTTTGCTAAAGAAGGATGTTCCTTTTCATTGGGACAAAGCCACTCAGC
Source organism: Picea engelmannii (assembly GCA_009831015.1). Taxonomy (NCBI): domain Eukaryota; kingdom Viridiplantae; phylum Streptophyta; class Pinopsida; order Pinales; family Pinaceae; genus Picea; species Picea engelmannii. The sequence goes on along the minus strand of ML809086.1, from coordinate 143,228 downwards.
GCTCTTTCGAAGCATTGAAACGTGCCCTCATGTCTGCCCCTCTACTTCGGTCACCCAATTATAATGAAGATTTATTATTGTACTTGGCCACTGCGGAGTTGACCATCGGTATGGTCTTGGTTCAAGAGGATGATTTTCTCGAAGAATACATGATTTATTACCTTATCCAAGGCCTGGTTGGACTAGAACTCAATTATTCCCAAGTTGAAAAACTTGTGTTGGCAGCAATTCATGTTGTCCAACAGTTCTGTCATTATATCTTGTTTCGCAAGAACACCGTCATTGTTGTTGTGAATCCATTTCAATACGTGTTGACATGACGTGTAATTGGCGGAAAGATCAGTAGATGGATAGTTATCCTCGAAGAATTTGACTTGGATTTTGTTTCGGTGAAATCCAAAAAGTCATTGGTCTTCGCGGAACTCATCTCGAAACTTCCGGTCAAATCAGGTGATGTTATACCCAAGGAGTCACCTTTTAAAGGAGACATGTTTTTTATCACGTCTTCGGACCCCTGGTATGGAGATATGCTAGTCTATCTCCAGACTTTGAAGTGCCCCACCTCTACTTCTCATGATGAGCATCGTTGTATATGCCATCAGGCCAAGAACTATCTCATACTCGAGGACACTTTGTATCGTCGAGGTGTAGATTGCATCCTTCACTGGTGTCTCACTCATGAAGAAGTGGAAATCATGCTTAATGATTGCCACACTGGAGCATGTGGCGGTCATTTATCTGGGTTGCCAACAGCCAAAAATATTCTACGAGCCGGTTACTTTTGGACGACATTAATCAAAGATTGTGTTGAATCAGTCAAGAAGTGCCACCCATGTCAGATCTTCTCTTAGAAGATGAGGGCACACCCCACTCCCATGTTTCCCGTCATCACAGTTGGTCCCTTCAAACCCATGTGGTTCGGACCTATCATCGTGAAGGAGGTTCTAAAGAAGGGTGCTTATCGTCTAGTAGACTTTGAGGGAAATGATTTGGCAGAGCCTAGAAATGGGCTCTACCTCAAGAAGTATTACTCATAGGTGGGTCGCCTTGGGTGACTTCTTGAACATATGTATAGTTCTTATACATTTTCTTTTTAGTTTTTTGTCTTTTGGTTTTATGGACGTGTCGTTTTTTATGTCATCTTTTTCACTGTGGCAGATGTCAAGTGAATCGAAGGTGTTCATTGGGTTTGCGGACGGTGCTAGCCGGCACACTTGGAGGCTTTCTTCTGCATCTTGGGTGATTTTCACACCTCAGAGACAGTTGCTATCTTCAAGAGGTATCTGTTTAAGTGAGGCCACAAACAATGTTGTCAAATACAGCGCAGTCTTAGAGTTGCTTCATGACGCTTTGTCGCATGGTATCTCTCACCTCTGGGTCTACTTAGACACTTAGCTAGTTGTGTCCCGGTTAAATGGGGTTTACCGCATTTACGATCCTACTATACACCGACGATTCCTTACAGTACGTCTCTTAGAACGAAGCTTTGATTACATTACGTACATCCATGTTCCTAGGAGATTGAATCAAATAACAGATACTCTAGCTAATCATGTATTAGATTGGCATATTGCACACATGTAAGAAAAATCACACACACACACACATGTAAATACATTTGTAAATAAATGTAATCCATAAGACATAAAAATATGTAAATATGCATATATATATTGAAAGTATCAGAGTACATGGGTGGGCGCAAGCGCCTCAAAAATATATGTCCAGTAAGAGTCACAGGGCTTCTGCCCTCAAAAATACACAAAAGGTGCCATCGACATGTAAGTAGTCCAGCCTAGCTAAGGGCGGGGCCTGTTGGCCCTGTCGTAGTGAACAACGGTGTTTTCCAAACTCCTAAAGAGTTGGACCCAAGTATGTGGTACCCCAACTCTGTGAGGTTGCATCAACGGTGGGAGATCCTTGATCTCTTCCTTAGGGACTGTACGAGTGAGTGCGGTGAGGTTCCGCTCCACCCGTCTCAATACTCTCTCATCCTCTCTGGGTGGAGGTCCCCCTGCTGCTGCTGTGGGTCCAGTGGCTGCAGCTGGTCCTGTCTTTGGTCGAGCACATTTCCTGGTCCTTGAGAAGTCTGTCGGATGCACTGGTCCCACATCTATACACAATAGATACATAATTGTCAGATACTTTGGTACACATAAAAAAATGATATATATAAAAGAAATAAAAATTAAATAACTTTGAAAAACAAACATACCTATCTCTCCTCGTTCTACTTCGGGAGGTATGGGCATGTCAGGATCCCTGGAGAAGTTTATCCCGGCATAAGGGTAGTCCTCTATAGCCAGAATCTGTCGAGACCACCAGTCAAAGAAAGCATCATTGAAGGCCTCAACGGTCCTCCCTCCCCCCTGTTGCGGAAACAACATCGCCCATCTGCACAATGTTGGGAGAGAGGCCACGTTCCCTCGTATTGTCTCTCGCGAACTAATAATGGGTACCCTCTCAAAGAAAAAGGAACACAGAACAGTCCTGAACCCAAAGTTTTTGTTCTCTCGTACATGACACTCTGTCAGTTGTCTCTTCATGCAATATAGCATGGTTGTACTCCAGTCGAACACTCGTGCATTCAAGAACTGTATCGCACAATGCATGTGCGCCCGGGAATCCTGATGTAAGGCCACAGATCCAGTGATCTGCCCAATAAGTAAAACTATCACTTTAAGCGATATCTTGTAAATCTTGTGGATCAGCACCTAAGAACCTACTTTATCTGTGCCCACCTCGTAGTGTAGCCCGATCAACTCGGCTATAATGTGAGGCCCAGGGGGGAAAGTACGTAACTTGACTGGATCACCTCTCCTCGAGAGACCAGTCAAGAAGTAAATTTCTTCAGTCTTTGGAGTAAACGACTGCCCCTCGAGCATGAATGCCTTAGCGTCTGGGTGCCAGTGATCTATCAAGGCGTTCAGCAACCTGGGTTGTGCCCTCATGAATGGACACTGAAAGAATTTCAACAACCCACATTGCGCTAATACAGCAACAGCAGCAGGGTCTTGTGAGACCAAAAAATCAATGTCTTCATTCTCCCTCTCTCTCCAGTGAACATACATCCTGCAAATTGACAAGTTCATGGAGGATTAAATCTTGCATTTTTTAATTTTTCCACATATTGGAGGGTGTACGCAGACTGTATGGGACACAGTCACATATGCACGCGGGCATATTGTTTTCTGCATGTGGGCATACGCGGGTTGTCCTAGGAAATCCCGCATACATGTAGGGCTGACCTTTTTTAGAGGTGCGCGCCCCCCAAAAAACCAAATTAAATGCAAAAGGAAAGTATAGAAATGCAAGAGGGGCTAGTTTGTACTTACTTGGTCTGAGTGGAAGTTTGTTTCGTCCTCTAAAGCTCCCGGAATCAACTCTTTTGGCAAAGGGGTGTTTTTGACTTTTTGGTCAAATCTCAATTTACAATGGTGATAATGAGCTGCCAAATTCTATTTATAGACTTTTTGGCCAATTTTTGTCACCTTTTTGGACCCTTTTGTCGTTTTTTCTAGCTTGAAAATCATTTAGCATGGATCTTGAGTTTCTTACGGGATGTTACGATCCACTTCACTTTTGGTCTTGGAAAACTTTTTGAGAGTTGGGTCATTTTTAAAGGTCCTTTGGTAAAAAGTCGTTTTTCCAACTTTTTGCATCTAAGTTAGGACTCCACCTCCAATTTCTGCATCTCGTTGTCTTTTTCTCTTTGCCATAGGATCGACCCCACCGAGTTGCGACACGGAACCATCATTGTTGATTTAGAAGTGTCGTAATTTAGTGGTATAACCTGCCTTTACATGGATGCCCTAGTTAGATCCTCATTATTGATCGGAATGGCCACAGTTTTGTCAATAGACTGTCGACATTTCGGATCCAAATCAGGATCCATCTTCAGGACAAAGAGCCTGGGTTTATATAATGAGAAGATTTGGTTTTAAATACTGGAGTTTGGCGTGAAATTTAGGTGTCAGCTACGTTGTTTGGTAAATTTCTTTTTTATTATTTATTTAGTGTGATTAAGTTTTATTAGGGTTTTGTTTTAATTTGTTTTGAGATTATTTTAAATTATTATTAAATCAATGTTTATTAATTTTTGTTTTAATTAACTAGAGTCTAGGTAATTAGTAGGGTTTATTTTTAGGTATTTGAGTAGATTATTTAGTTATTTTAGGGTTTGCTTATTATTGTTATTTAGGGTTTAATGTTTCTTAAAAAGTTTTTTTATTAATTTTGAGGCTTAAAATATATTATAATCAACTATGTTTATAAGAAATCAGAAAGAACAAGTGTAATCAGAAAGAACGGGTGTAATCTGGAACACCTATCCAAAAACGCGCTTAGATCCCACCTGAAACTAGCACAAACTGTTACTTAGAATCCAAACACCTGATTCTAAGTAACTGTGGAAAAAAGTGGACGCCATTGCAGCCATGAAAGCTGAAAAAAGTTACTTAGAATCTCAAAACAGGCACGACTCCAAGCTACAACGGTTACTTAATAAAGAAAACAACAACACAAATACCAACACCAAAACAGTAGTTAACCTATCTGCGCGCGCGATAAACAAAATCGAGCTGAGCATATTAGAGAAAGGACTTAATTTCGTCGTCTCCCCAACTTCCATACCCATCGATAATATCATTTGTTGCGTAGAAGATAGCATACAATACCTCGCTGATGAAGACAAAGAGATAATACGCCAAGACTGCTCAATGATTCTGCGCAAAGCGAAACCCCCAAAAAGCAATTTGAGTAAAGAAGAACGCGCAGCTTTAAAGGACTTAAGAAACGATGAAAATTTGGTGATCCTTAGAGCAGACAAAGGTGGCACCACCATCCTTATGAACCTTAATGATTATAATAAGAAAATGAATGAACACCTTTCTCAGAGTGGTAGCTATAGAAAACTCAATTGCAACCCTATTAAGAAAATTATAAAACAAGTAAAGAATGTCATCAACAGCTCCAGCCTAGATGAAAGAACTAAGAAACGTTTAACCCCAAACAATAAAATCACCCCTAGAATCTACAGTCTACCGAAGATCCACAAAGAAGATATTCCTCTTAGACCCATAGTGAATACCATAGGCTCACCAACCTATGAACTAGCTAAACACGTAGCCAAGATCCTTAGCCCCTTGGTAGGCCACACTGACTCTTTCATTAAAGACTCCAATGACTTTATTAAAATCATTAAAAATGAAAAAGTAAGGCCTCAAGACACCCTCATAAGTTTTGACGTAGTCTCCCTTTTCACCAAAATCCCTTTAGATGAAGCTATCCAAATTATCAAATAAGTCACTGACCCAAAAACAGCTAACCTAGCCGAGATCTGCTTACGCTCCACTTTCTTTAGTTATCAAGGAGAATTCTATGAACAAACCAGTGGCATAGCAATGGGCTCCCCATTGTCCCCCATTGTTGCTAACATTTTTATGGAAAATTTTGAAAAGAGAGCCTTGGACTCCTTTCCCCTAAAACCTTTAAGATGGAAAAGATTTGTTGATGACACCAATGTTCTTTGGCCCCACGGTAAATAAGAATTACAAAATTTCTTTCAACACCTAAACAACATATCCGAAGAAATAAAATTCACAATGGAACTTGAAGAGAATGATAGCATCCCCTTTCTAGACGTTCTTATCAAGAGGAAAAGAAATGGGGATCTAGGACATGCAGTTTATAGAAAAAAGACCCACACTGAGAACTATCTCCACGCAAACTCCCATCACCATCCCAACTAGAAACTAGGTGTTCTAAAAACCTTAGCCACTAGAGCCATAAGAATCTCCAATGAAGCAAACCTAGAAAAAGAAACAGATCACCTTACCAAGACTTTTAAGAACATAGGTTATAAACACAAAGACATTAAGAATGCAATAAATAGAGCCCTAGAAAAAGCACACGATAAGCCCACCATCCCAAAAGACCAGAACCCTAATAGAGATGTCTGCCTCCCTTACATCCAAGGAGTGACCAATAAGATTGCAAGAATCCTCAGCAAAAAAGAGATTAAGACCTCCTTCAAACCACTTGAAACAATCAAACATAATATGAGATCCGTAAAAGACAAAATCGACCCTCACAAAGATAAAGGAATCTACAAAATAGAGTGCTCATGTGGAAAATGCTACATCGGTGAAAATGGTCGCTCCTTCCATATTAGGATAAAAGAGCATGGAGCTGACATTAAGAATGAACACATACGCACATCTGCCCTAGCCAAACACTCCCTTAAAACAAGACACCATATCCGCCTAGAAGACACCAAAATCCTCGCCAAAGAAAATCACCTCTTTAAACGGCGTGTTAGAGAAGCCATTGAAATCTGGGTTAGAACTAGTGGGTTAGAACTAAGTGAAAACTGGTTAGAACTAAGCGAAAAATGGCTCCCTCTAATTCACAATAAACAGTAATAATCATTGTTAAAAACTATCTCAAAAATTTTAAGATTAATTCATTAAAACCAAAAAAATTCTAACCCCACCTAATCACTCTCGAATATAAAACACTTTTAAAATAAACAATCTCATTAAAGAATATTAAAGGGCTTAGGAACAGAATACCTACATTCTTATAAACATAGTTGATTATAATATATTTTAAGCCTCAAAATTAATAAAAAAACTTTTTAAGAAACATTAAACCCTAAATAACAATAATAAGCAAACCCTAAAATAACTAAATAATCTACTCAAATACCTAAAAATAAACCCTACTAATTACCTAGACTCTAGTTAATTAAAACAAAAATTAATAAACATTGATTTAATAATAATAATTTAAAATAATCTCAAAACAAATTAAAACAAAACCCTAATAAAACTTAATCACACTAAATAAAAAATAAAAAATAAATTTACCAAACAACCTAGCCGACACCTAAATTTCACACCAAACTCCAGTATTTAAAACCAAATCTTCTCATTATCTAAACCCAGGCTCTTTGTCCTGATTTGGATCTGAAACGTCGACAATCTATTGACAAAAATGTGGCCATTCCGATCAATCATGAAAACCCCAACCACAGAAATATTTTTAATTAGATCCTCATTGCTTTTGGCGTCCATGTCATAGTTAATGACTATAGGCTCGGGAGTCCTTATTATTTTTTTCCTGATTAAGAGTTTGAGCCTCATTTGCATGATTCATCATCACTCTTGACCTCACCCTCGAGACTCCCAAACAATGATGAGTCTTCTTTAATCTCTTTTCAGACTCCTTAAACATGAAAAGCTTGTCGAGCGACCTTGTTGCCCTTCACGCTCACCAAACTAAAATTTGAAGGCACGTCCGTCCGACGATAGTTTAACCCTTTTCGGTCTGGATGATCAATAGTACGAACAAAGGTATACTCTAGGAGATTTGGTTCACTAGAAGAGTATTCTCAGGTATAATTTTAACCCTTTTTTCGGGCCTGAGGGACTAAATTTACGAAAACGAAACCCCCACGGAGTCCATAGTTAAGCTCTTTTCAGACTCCCTAAAATTGAAAAGATGGTCTAGTGACCTTGTTTCTTCACACTTGTTAAATTTGTCTAGAAGAACATCCCTTACGGAGTCCATAGTTAAGCTCTTTTCATACTCCTTAAATATGAAAATATTGTCGAGTGATATTGTCTTTGTCACACTCGTTAAAATGGTTTTTAATAGGCATCTTTTCGGTGCTAGTTTACCCCTTTTTCGAACCGACTAGACTACCTTCAAAAAAGGTACCCCAATGGAGTCTCCTTTTACGCTTTTTCAGACTCTCTAAAAGTGCAAAAACGATGAGCTTACCTTTTCTGGACTCATTAAAATTACATCGAAGGATGTTATCAGTATGTCTTATTAATCGCATTTTCATTCCTGCATCTTTGGCCTAATGTCAGCTCCATGTTGCTCTCGACTGAACCTCTCGACTGAACCATCTGAAGCATGCCTTATACGCAAGCCTTGTAGCACTTTTCCTTTGCGTCTTGACACCTTGACCCATGGAGGATTTTTTCTCGAGTGTCCTTTTCCTACATATGTCTCCTTTCTTTGAGCATCAGTGTGTTCCTTATGCTTGGAACTAGTATGTCTGCGACACTCGTTCCTCCTTTGTAACGTAGCATTCTTTTATTCGTTTTCAATCTTTCCAAAATTATTGAAAAAGACAAAAAAAATCAAATACACCCCAAAAAGAGGAAGGGAAAAGTATTTTCTTTTTGTTGGCAACACAATGAGTCGCCTTTGGACAAAGCACATCCTTTTGTTTGTTCGTCAAGCTCTGGGATTTAATATGACCTTAGGAAGTTGTTATCACTACATAGAGTTGTGTCCTCCTCCGTTTGGTTATCCTTCCAAACATATGGAGAGTTTGTGTTGCCTTCTGCATCGTGAACTTATGCCAATGCCATGCTTCCTTAGTCTCATCATTTATCATGCTTTTGTCCAAGGGAATTTTTACTAAACTTGAGTCGGCCCTTCTGCAGTTTGTCTCTTGTCCTCGTACCCGGTCATCCTTAAAGTCCAATCAAGTACTTGTTCGAAATCAATGAAGTTCTCTACCTGATCACCAATATCATCTTGTTTTTTCTCGACGAGCCGTCGAAGACCTCTGGCTAGTGAATTCATACACTCATATTACACTCCTACCCGAGTTTTGAATATCTTGAATTTGTTGCTCGAGCTTTGAAGGCCTCATTTCTAGCCATTGGGCGTCATTAGCTTCTTAAAGATGGATACTATACATGTATATATTTTGATTTTGAGATGTAGATCTATTTTGTATTGCCCACGGCTACACTTTATATAGTTATATGACATGGATCTGCAGTGTATTTGGTTGGCAGCCATGATTTTATTTCATCCTGAGCATGGGTATGCCCGCCTCGGTGAGACAAATTATTATTTTGCAGATGGCGCCTCTCGAACTCTGGTCCCTGGGATCACTCTCTCATACGTTGGTGAATATTTGTAATTTGTTTCGGCCATCAGATGATCTTATGACCTCACACATTAGGGGGCATCTATTATAACCCTAAATTGCACCAGACATGCATACCTGGCACCAGGCCATCTTACTTGCTATTTTTGCCAAGCCATCATTGAACAACTCTTCTAAAAAACATTTTTTTGAAGATGTATGCACCCTGCACCACTACTACCCATGTACACACGTTTTTTTCACCATTACAGCCCGTGTATACTCACAAAAAGCATGAAAATTAAAAATTGCAAAGGGATACGGGTTTTTGGGCCGTTACCTAACCATTTGACCGCCCATAGCCGGTCACCTAACCGAATAACTATATTTTTGGCCTATAAAATAAGGTGTTGGGATCCCATTCCAAAGGGGCATGAGAGAAAATAAACTCTTCCCATTTCAATATTCCCCCCTTTTCCCCAACATTTTGCAACCACATTGTGAGTTTGAGCCAGAATTCATTTTTCAGCCCTTTTTCCTCCATTGCAAACCCTTGCCATTTCCATAGAGAGAACTGAATATGAGAAGAATGCGTGGAAGCAGTTGGTGCACTATGAAGAGGAGCCCAAGACCAAGTTTGAGGAGCAGTTTCCAGTCTCATATTGTAAGCGACTTTGTGAGATTAATATAAAGAAATACTTTTTTCGTCCTGCCAAATGATGTCTTAAATCTTCATGATTTATTCGTATTTTTGTTATGATGTCTAACCCATTAATCCATATATATAATGCATGCTTGTAGTTTCTTGTTTGTCTTTTGGTGAATGCAGGTTGGCCTTGGGAGGAGATCTGCGGTCAGGAAACAACTAAGCGCAAAGGGATCGACACCGGACGCGGAGTTTAAGGTAGGCTTATTGGATCCCTATACTTTGTTTTTTATGTATGATTGTGGGGTAATTTCAGGATAGTGGTTTAAAGTAGGAGACTTTAAATGGTTAGCTATGCCTGCACTTCAGAACCCTAGTGTAGTTTGTAGGGGGATTTTCCCGCTATAGCAGTCGTGGATGTTTCCCCGTAGGGGTTTTACCACGTCAAAACATCGGTGTGTTGATATTTGATCTGGTTATGTGAGTGGTTACTGAAGGTGTTCATCCTATGTTGGAATACCTGTATTTTCGAACAAAAAGATGCACTTCTTCAAGTTTAATGAAATTCAGAGCTAGTGACATCGATCCTGCATCAATCGAAGGGCTTGGATGTGTTCTTTCAAAAAACTGAACACTATCCAGTTGTCTAGGTAAACCTCTAGAAACTTGTGGATGAATTCTTTAAAGGATTCTACCACACTCGTGGAAAAAACTGTGGAGGAATTCTTTAGTCCAAATGGCATCATTGTATAAGAAAAAGAGCCCCACTCCGTTGCAAAGGTAGTTTTATCTTGATCTTCCTCTGCAACATGAACCTGATGATACCCTGAAAAAGTTGTTTATAAAAGTTGTTTATCCCCCCACATTATTTATAATCTCATCGGTGAAAGGTATAGGGAAAGGTTCATGGACACGCGTTGCATTAAGGCTTCTCGGGTCTACACTAATCTGAATGTTACCTTTCTTCTTTGGTTGCACCACCATGGGACTAATCCAATCTGACTCCTCCACAAGGACAATAATCCCAGCCTCCAACATTCGATCCAACTCCTTATGCACCCTTTCTTTATATTTAGGATTTAATTGGTAAGGCCTCCTTTTGACCAGTTTGACATTTGGCTTGAGCAGAATTTTCATAGCCCCCAATGATGTTGCAATTCCCTTCATTTCTATGAAGTTGTGGGGAAACAAGCCCTCGTATTCCTTGAGTAGGTCGACAACCTGGGTAATAGTATGCTTATCCCAATAATCTCCAATGATATCCATTTTGGGCGCTTCCTCAATACCAATATTATGTTTCTTAGTCTAGCACAATCATCTTTGACACTTTTCCCTCAATTGCACGCTCACCCTCAGATTCTTTTATTTGTATTCCTCATGGGTTATCATTGTCAATATTGTCAAGATATACCTTCCAACAATGGATAGACTCTTCTATTTTTACCATTGGCTAATGATATGAGCATACTATCTTTGGTGTGGCATCCTTTGGCTGACAAAGAAATATAAAGTTCTTAATCTAGAAGAGTGCCTCTCTTTGGGATGGATCCACTATCGTGAAGAGGAATGTTGAGAAAAATTGTAAACTTACATGGATCCAATCTATTGTTTTCCTCCTAAACTCCTCTTAAATATACCAGCTTCTTGGGACCATATCCATGGTATGACCGAATCGGTGGACCCATTGCGTTCAAGGATTATTCTTGCAAGTCTAGTGTCATTTGAAATAATAAATGTTTTTATGGACATTCAGTGTTGTTATACTGATTGTCCAATTCAAAGTCAGAGATGGGATGGAACCTAACTTTTATCAACTCGGCCACCTGTGCCCAATTTTGGATATTCGCACGGTGTGTTTCCCACCATCGTGTAGGTGTCCCTCATACCATGACATCGATGGTATGAATCCTCCATTCTATAGGAATGATCCTCCATTCCATAGCAATGATCTTCTCCATTTGTATTAGGAATGCCTCTGTCGGCCCCGTTCCATCAAATCATGGGGCATCACATAACTCAAATCCAATCTAGCATACTACTTTATTAATCCTTGCACATATTCAAGTTGAGATCACATACAACTTGTTCTACTACCTTTCCATGGCATCTTTCGAATCAGTATCATAGGACTTCACACTTCGCTAGCTCAGTTCCCCATCTATCATGGGATTGATATAATCATCTCTATGCTCGGTGATCTTATATATATTCTTAATAATTGATCTACTTACATCCTCATCCATCGGCGCATTGTATATTACCCCTTCATTAGGATATAGAGGTGCGATCACATGAAGGGTGTCCATCTCAAACGACATATGTCTCTTCTTCAAATTCAACACTACATTGTTGTCGAAGGCCCAATCAATGCCAAGCAATGTAGGGTATGGATCATATTCATCCATAATATATATCACTTCAAAGTCATCCTTCATCTTCACCCCTTTTATATTCACTTCAAATTTCTCTTGCCAGCGTATAGGATATATCATGTACTAATTTTCCTATAGAAACTAGATGGGTGACTAGACCAAACTGGATTTACCCATCAACTCCAATGACTTCTTCTGCAGAATGTTCACGTTGAAACCCAGATCAAACATGACTCCATCCATTTCATAACTCCCAAGTTTGGTTGTCATCTCGAATTATCTGCATGTGCGCTTTTGCTTACTAACCTGACACAGATCTCTTTCCGACAGGGGGTCTAATATAGCTCAATTGGTCTCTTGTTCACCCATGCAAGTCGCTAACATTTGTGTTAAATTTATCACAACATCAAGATCATTTAACACTTTCAAACAAAAACATAACAAGTTACTTACTTGATCTCCAATCTCTATATTGTGACCCATGTCACGTAGTGCTTCTTCACATGTCTCACTTAAATTCTTCCTTGCAATGTTCCTCAATTTCTCTTTGCTTGGTGTGTCATATCTCTTCATATATGTGTGCTTCCTCCAATGACCTATGCATCACGCATTGTATTTCTTCACGCAAGTGAGCTTCCTCCAATGATCTTTGTGTCGTGCGCTGCAATTCTTCATGCACGAGAGCCTCTTCAAACGATCTTTGTGTTGCTCATTGTACTTCTTCATGAATTCGGGCCTCTTCAATTGACCTTTGAGTTGTGTGCTACAACTCTTCTCGTGCTCTTTATTCTTCCAGGGCCCTCTATGACTCATGCATAAAATACTTCTATTGAGCACCATCAAACTTAGAAGGGGAATGCGCTATCTTTCAAATCTTCCCCTACGGTCTTTGACCCGATATTTCACCGTGCTCGAAGTCCATTCTTGTCTTCACTCTACCTCAGGTTATCACCTGGACATAAAATTTTGCATCCTTCTTCATAATTTTGTGCAATTATGCATGCACCATGTTGTAATGTGTCTTCTTTTCCTCCCACTTTTTCAACAAGTCGGGATAGTCTTCTACAACATGCTCTGGGATGTAAAAATACCCATAGAGAGCACACGATTTGGTACAAAACCTTAACACGTGTCCAATATGTCCACAGTTAAAGAAAGTGGGGAGTCTACCTCCCCCTCCTCCATATCCTCATCCGCGACCACATTTATAGCTTCCTCTAGGACCTCCTTGATAGCCACCTCTCTCATCACCGCCACGATCACCACCTTTTTTATTCTTGTACCTGGAAGACATCATGGGTATTGGCTTGCATCAGTTGGATTGATCGGCAGTTGTTGACATCATGTCCCACAAACTTACAGAATTCACAAAATGGATTATGATGTGTCTTTTGATATTTCTCCAATGTTGGGTAGCGGGGTGGTACATGGCCCCATTGTTTGCAAATTTCACACCATTTCATTTGAGGCCCAGTTGGAAATGAACTCGGCACACCTGTCACCACATAGTTTTCAAGTACATGGCAGTCATCTCTGCAGTGTCCCTCAGACTGACACGTGGTACACCATATGTTCTCATGCATGACTTTTACCTTTACCATGTCCTATAATTTCATCGTCAGATTGGCCGATTCTGACTGCACATGCACCAATCCTATCGATGTCTCTATCCCTCCTAGTGTATCCTCCAAGCACATTGCAATTTCCACTGCTTTTGCTTGATTTGACACCTTTTGTTGGGTGAGTGGGACTCATATATGGGGTAGTAACCACGTAATAAACCATTCCCTATGTTGTATGTCCTGGATCTATAACGTAATCCTATCCAAAAAAATATTGAATTGTTGGTTATAATCCCACACGGTTTCACCATGTTTCTTCTTAATCTCCTTCATCTCCATAATGCACTAAGATTTTGACTTAGGTTTCTAGAACCCCTTAAGCAGATCTCTCTTGATCTTAGTGAGGGACCTCACCTATCCCACTGGTGCAGTGGCCTTGTACTTCATGTACTACATCAAGGCATTGTCTCTGAACATGGTTTCCAACTGTGCAATCTTCATTGCTTCGTCTGTGATCCTCTTCATAGACCATATCATTTCACATGTGAACCAATGTTGTTTTGCATCATCTCTACCCATTCCATGGAACACGGGTAACCTCATAGTACTATCCTGATTCGCCATTCTCAATCTCAAACAATTTCCTCTGATCTGATTGTTGGGTGTTGAGATTTTAAATATCGATACTCTTCTTGGTGAAGTAGCACTGAATTCTCCTTCTTCATCACTCGTCACTTCTCTTTTATCTTCTCCTACTCATTCTTCTACTCCAATTGCCTCGTTGTCTCTTGTTCTTTATTCTTGGTTAAAAATGCATAAGAGGGGTGGTTCAAAGGGGGGGTAACTCCATCTTCTTCTAACGTTTCTTGAGAGGTGACCCAGAGAGTTTCCTACCCGCAGTTGCGCAAGACCATCTACTATCACTAACTCTTCTCCCCCACCACTAGGGGATCTTCCATCTTCCTCTCCTTCTCCTGCACCTTTACTTTGCACCTCATCTTCCTCCGAGGTTGTGGCACTTTGTAATAACCAAGGGGTTCAGACTTCATCTTTTAGGCCCCTATGACTACTACTACTATTGTTGTTGCTGCTAGTATCCCCATTGGACACCCTAATATCAATGTTGTACCTCTTCACATGCATATCCTTTTTTGTGCTATCCTCTGGCACAACATACTCTCCTACACTTCCTCCTGGTGCGGTCTCCTTCCTCTTCATCCCATGTCTCATCCCTCATCATGTGCCTCTAGAAATATTCCTTCCACTTATTTGTTCCGCTCTCCTCCTTAACTCAACTCTTATTGCATATCTTTCGACTCTTTCTCTCCTCTGCTCTTTTGGGTCCATCCTATTCCTCACCACATTCTAACAACTTTGGGATCCTCCTCAAAAGATCCATCTCCTCTCTCATTTTTTTCCCATCTTTTCATCCCCCCAGTGCTATGGGAATCTATTCAGCCATCCTATTGGGCTCCATACGCATCATCCCTTTATCCATGAACAACATTTTTATCCAGAGTGGTATTTCTTCCAGCAACCTTCTTCTAGGAGATTTCGTGAACTTCCTTTCAACCTCATTGAAAGAATCAATGTACTCCATAGCAAACTCAAATTATATACCATTCCTAACATGAGCAAACCAAAAATCAATGGCTCAAGCCCACTTTTTATCCAATGCCTTCATCCTATCAATCATGGCTAGATCCCAAACTATTGGCTCTAGCAATCTCAAAGAAGTATTAGTGGTAGTCTGCCTTTTCAACCATTCATACAATAAACAGGGAAATTTGGCAAAGAAAGTCTCATGCATATCAATGTAGAGATTTTTATCCTTACATCGCTTCACATTGACTCTCAGACCTCAAGTTTCCTACCAAAAAAACTCATGTTCCTTCACAGTTAACCAATCTTGAATTTCTTCACATGATGGATACGACCTCATTCTTTGCCTTCATCATTCAATACAACACTTTCAGGTCCCAACAACAAAACCATTTTTTGGGTTGTTTCATGTTTGTGTGTGTCCTTATTAACATTGGGGGGTTGAAGACCCATGGTTCATCCAGAAAAAACCCTAAGGCATTGACGTATCAATCCTCAACCAAGGCTGAGAAGGGTCTCACCCGAGATGCCATGAGGATCACAGAGACCATCTTGTCTTGTGTCAGGGATGAAGGACTAATCACATAAATATCCACTGGGATTGCATTCATGTTTTTCATTGCAACTTATCTCACAGGTGACAAAACATAATTGAAGCAACACATTCAATCAGAAACATAATTGACACATCATAGGTCCAAAATCAATGCAACTTTATTATTATCCTCATTCAATCATGCACAAGCATACATTAAGAAACTTATTCATTTAAAACAATATAACTCTTCTTTCTTATACATTAAGTCTGGCTCAGAGTCAAGGAATTGAAAATATCTCCATTTTAGGGACTTTAAGGTCATTATAAACCATGTTAGGAAAATATCCCTCCCCTTGGATATGACGCTCAAAAATTTCCTCAAAAGAACTCTCAAAGAAGAAAAAGCTTTTCACTCCCTAAGTTTTGACCATATCCTTCAGATCAATAACTCCCAGACCAATATTCAAGTCGATTTGGCCCTCCAGGACCATCCAGGAACTCTTAGAATTAATGGTCAGGCCTCCAACCACTTCATCCCATAAACCTTGCCTATGAATTTTTCCTTTGATCAAATTGTAGGTCTCCCTTGGGGCCCTACCTCTACTTTTCCACCACTCATAGGTTGATTCTTTACATTATCAGCCTCCAACTTAGTTGTATTTGTGGTTACGATGCATGGACTTTCAGATTTGAGGATGTTGTGCTCCAGGCTATGAGCATGTGGTATTTTCTCCTCGTACATCCTTCCCCTGTCCTTTCGACCCTCTTATTTAACTCTTGCATGTGCTCACTCCCGTCGATCTTCTCTCGGTCTTGTTTTTTATCTCACCCTGCTCCTTCCCATATGGATTATGTATTATCCCTCACCTTGTTAGAGTTAGCACAATTAAGGATTGCATCAACCATTTATGTAAATGATGACCATGTCCAACATAGGTCTTGTACATGAACGACATTAAGGTTTGCTTGGAGGAACAGAAGATGGTGCACAATCATACTCAAAGTTGGTGACCTTCTACACTTAGTTGAGGTGTTTTAAATGCAAATAAGTTGTTTGAAAGAAACATAAATTTGGGATGTAAGCCTCTGGCTCCTGCAAGCCTGCTTGAATCTTTTGAAATTCTCAATCTTCCAGACACTTCTCGAGACTTCACTGAGCAAGTAACTAGTGAGGGAAGGGGAATTGGAACTATGGTGAACATGCATTATGGCATAGCACATTGATGACAAGAGCTTCATGAAGAAGAGAAAGAGGTTGTGGTGGACTCAGTAAATGCCTTGCATCTTAGGCTTAGAAATATATCATCTCAATTGCAGACCGTGATGGAGTTTCTCACTGAATAGAGACAAGGGAAACAACAATTATGTGATGAGGTAGAGGCCATCCACTCTCAAGTCGAGGTGTTGTGTTCTTAGCCAGCCTCTCCATCTCCTTCTAGTCCGGTCACAACCATCTCTATGTTGCTTCTTCTCCAGATCCTCCTTGACGTGTACCTGATTTGAATTCACACCTCGAATCTCCAAAAGGGTCGCAAGATAAGCAAGATCCTCTATATACTTAGCCTTTTATGTACTGCTTTAGCATTTTGATCCTAGGCATTTTCTACAGGCTTTATAGTAGAATTCATGGTATCTTTGTTGAAGTGCAATGATATTTTGATAGAATGTATGTAAATATAGTAATGCTACAACATGATTTTGATTATGATGCATTGGCTGAATTTTTCCACCAGAAGACTTCTCTCCATGAATTTTATCACAAATTTTTTGAATAAAATTTTATCCTATTTCTATTAAAAATATATATATTCTTTGTTTAAATGGAGTCATCTAAAACCACTAAGGCCAAGAATATAGTAATTGTTGAGGAAGAGGATTTGGTTGACATAGATAAAGACAATTTTGACCCAATCCTATCATTTGATTATTTTGAATTACACCAAAAAGCGATTCAAAATTTTAGATATTTGGTAGACCATTACCATGCTTGGGAATCTGACTTAGCAAAATTTATATTTCCACAAGTATATGAATTCCTTGAATTCGTGGCCTGGTGCGCCTCGAATTACATTTCCTCCAAGAGAACTGTAATTTCCAAAATTGGGTCTATACTCATTGAAATAACCCCTCAATTTATTTCCAAAATGATAAGATGGCCACTAAACCTAGATAGTGAAATGTTAAATGAGATTGTATTGGCCAAATGTTTCAGAGAATTAAAACTCGAGGATAGAGTTTCCCTATTATGGTCATATTTATGCAATAATATTGATGTTCTTGCGGATAATGTTGCTCTCGAATCTAGCATGTTTCCTGAAATTCCAAGACGAATTATCTCTATGATTTTTTTCATTTTAGGAAAAGATAATGACCTTGTGGTATATGAATTTGTGTTAGGGAATATGATGTCCATTTGTCCATTCTTTTTCAAACCCTTGACCAAATTCAATTATGCCAAATTTTTAGTCGACTAAATTCATCATTAGCTGTCAGAGTTTGAAACTCTTAGGAGTTTAAGATATCAATCCTACCTTGTTCACTTATTCTTGTTCACTAAAGCCTTTCATTTTTTACATATTGGACTAAAGGTTGAAGATAAAATTGGAAATCCACTCTCAGTAATTCACTGGACATCTATGGTTAATAAGAAATCTCTTAATGTTGGAATCTCATAGTATATTGATCAATTCATGTCACAATCTTACTATATCATACATGATGAATCTCCCCCTAGGATCTTTCCAAAATGTAAATAGTTATTAAAGTTAAATCCAGACAAGAGAGTAGGAGACATGTACATCCTTGAAAACTATACTAAAATCAGAGTCTATGGTTCTGATCTTTGACCTTTTCTTTTAAATATTTTCTTCACTCCCAAAATATTTGCACTAGAATACATTAGGCAAAGATTAAATTCAAATAACATTCATTTTGTATCAAGAAAATACAAGGCTAGTTTAAATTGAAAAAATAAATAGGACCTTTTATTGTCAATACTAGATCAACATTATAGGTACCGGCAAATGTTCTCTCAACTATGGTATTTCAACCAGGAGAGTCATGGATCTGTGATCCACATGCTATAATTTCCTCAAAGAGAATTGCTCATCGACATCAACAAATAATAGAATTGGAAATGCTAGCGAATCAAGATAGTTGGGAAAATATACAAAGTATTTTGCAAATTCACAATAAAGTTCCAAAACAACCTTCAAAATATCCAGTTACAGAGACCCCTCGACAATTTTAGAAGACATATAAAAGAAATAATGCAGGGTCATCCTCAAAGGATTCAAAGATAGAAGAGAGAAGTCTGCAAAAAGGTAGAAAAAGAAGGTACTTAATGAAGGGGAAGATCAAGAATTACAGGAAGAAGTACTACCAGTGGATAAAGGATCTGTTGTGATTGTATAAGTATCATCATTAGAGAAGCCTAAGAGTGTATAGGATCAAAGTGAAATAGAATCAGTGAATACAGATCAAATAAAGAAAATTAATCATGTTCATCACTTTCATGGATATAAGGAAAGTAGGTGAAAATATCAAACAGATTATTCTTCCCAAAATCTATGATCATCAGATATCTCAAATTAGAATGTTATCAACAATGGACTATGAGAAGGGGATATTGAACATAGCAATCTTAGAACCAAAAGAATAGAAAAAGGTTACAAACATGTATATAGATCTTATTGAAGTTTACCCCTTCGACAAATATGATCTACATAGACAAACTGCAGATATGATGAATAGATATGTGATGACAGCTAATCTTGGAATAAAAAAGATGCAAGTCATAAATGAAAAGCTCATAAATCAACTCAAAAATGAAAAATTGGCTAATAGAACCAGGCAAATTAGCGTGGAAGAATTAGAACAGTGGGTAGTGGATCTAGGAGTTAATCCACAAGATGCAACATCTATGCAAGAGTTGATGAAAACAAATGATATAGGGATCCAAGCTCTGAAGAAAAGGCTTAATATCCCCGAAAGTGAACATGTCCAGACTCCATAGTTGCAAGTAATCCAATCATAAAAGCATCAACTCTTAAATAAAATGGTGCAGATGGAAGAACATGTTGATTTGTATCAAAATCATATTCACATTTTGAAAGGATAATATTCTTCATCACAGGTTACAGAATCAGTAGATCCAATAGAAGGGTTATCTAAAGAATTAACAGATTTTAATATAACGAGAGTTGAGATTGAAAATATGAAGAACACAATTGCAACACAAAATGACGAGATCGAGGATAAGGATAAAGTCATTGAAGAATACACAAAACTAAAATCCAAGATATTAAGTGACATGGAGAAAATGAAAAGCAAGTTGTCTAGAAAACCTTATTTGATAGGAGCTAGACACAATATTTGGGATGAAATCATAGATCAAGTTAGCAAGATTTGGAATTACTTCAAAATAATTGATGATGAGATCCAATTGACAGATGAAACAGAAGATACTATCAAGAAAGCATTTAAAGAATTAGGAGCCAGACCCCAAGCTTCTACCAGAGTTATTAAGTTCCTAAATTCCAATGCCATTGAAGTATTGAACACCAATGGTGTCAAGGACATAACTATGATGGTGATGGAGGCCAAAAATATATTTACCAAAAGAAATTTTCTTCAACAAGCTCAGAACAAATGCATAATGGTGAAAAGAAACATTGAGTCTTTTACCAACAAATATGAAAACTCAGTAAAGATGGGACTATCTTCAGCTTGGAATGACAAAGGGAAGCTTATGTTGTTTGAAAGATACAAGAAGATTTTATTTATAGTAAGAGAAAATGAAGAAAAGTTCCAAGGAATGATTCACAATTTGAGAGGACAAATTATTGTAGATGTACTCATAGATGATTTTATCTTCTATGGAAAATCAAAAATTTATTTTCAAATCCTCCTACATATGATAAATACATTGAGTTAGATATTGCATATAGGAAAATGAAGTCATTCAATTATCCAACAAGCGAAACTTGGAAGTTTTTCCTTCCACTATTGATTGAATGTGTCATCAAGTCAACTAAAAAAAACAATCAGGGATATCAAATCATATCTTCCATGTATTCCTATTTTTAGAAAATCAAATATCCTTTTGTATTTGAAAAGCTAAGAAATAGGACGAATAACCATTTTGGTTACATCCTAATCTGTATAAATATCTAAGTAGAATTCAATGTAAGAGAGATTTTTGGGGCCTGAGGAAGGTAGATCTTTTAATAAAATTTTGGCAAGTTTTGAGTGATTCAGAATGTTTGTGTTTCATCTCCTGTGATTTCTCTCTATCTTATGTTGTTTCCATTTTCATAAATTCTTTCTTAAATGTGTTTATTACTGAAATTGTAATATTGTAGTACAAATACTACTATTGCAACTGCAAAAGGGATCATTAAAGCTACAAATTTCTTCAATATGTTGTGAGTATTAAGAGGACGTGTGCTTGATTTTATCACCTTTCTGAATAGAAATGAATTGTTCCTTTCTATTCAATTCATATTTTTAGCTGAGAAACATATTTTATATAATTTATTCTAATCGAGAAGTAAAATAATATTTATCAAGAGACATTATTTTACTATCATTATTTTTCTTCATATTTCTTCTCTCGTCTCTTAAAAGATTTAGTATATATAAACATTGGAATAATGCCCTCAAAATTTGATTGTTAAGGCCTGAAATGAATCAGTAAAACACTCTATTTTAGGATAGATCTACTTAAACAAAAATAAATCAACTTTAATGGATGCCTTGGCATAGTTTTCTAGCCAGAAACATCTCAAGGGTTACAACATTCTTTTGGCCCCATTGTCAGGGACCGAATTAAAGAAATTTTATTTTTCCCTAGGTAAAACGACAAGAAAACCTACTCTTTGTTGGTGAACAAGAGTGAGGAAGGATAAAATATTTCACCTGATGACTCCATATTTTCAGTCTTGGCATCAAGAAATAAAAACACTAGGGATAACCTAGACCCAAAGAAAACCACACCAGTAGCAGATCCAAAAAAACTAGTGTCTAAGGGGAATCCTAGACAAAGACCTATAACACCTTCTATTATTCCTTGAGGTGCTAAACATTCTTCTTCCACATACCCTAAATCAAAAGGAAAATCTGCTATTGTTATAAAATATCCTTCAAAATATTTTTCTTCTAGTTCCCTCAAACTTCCTCTTCCATCATCTCCTAAAGAGCCTCTTCCAAACTCTCTAAAACTACCTTTACCCGTTACCACAACTGATTCATTGAATTCTAAATTCCTAAACATTATATTGAAATTTCTCTTAAATATTCTCCTATAATCTCTCAGATCTATCAAATTGAAAATTTCTCCCAACGCTTCTCCAAAGGAATCTCTTGAGAATTCTCCTATTACATCTCCTAGATTTCCTTTCTAATACCCTAAAATGAAAGATTTAGAAATTCCTCAAACATCCACTCACTCCTAAGAATTCATAGTTGTTAATAGATCATCTAGTCATGGTGGGAAATATCCCTCAATAACAACCACCTCCTCCACCACCCCCACCAAAGGTTTTTAATAAAGCAATTGCTAGATATGCCCCTTGGAAATTGCCTAGAAATATACACAATTTTCCTGACAATCATTTAAAGTTATTGCCTAAATTTAATGGGGAAGATCAGATCATAGCCCTAGAACATTTATCATCCTTTGATTATTTCATAGATAATCAAGGACTTGATCATGAAGATTTATATATAAGGATATTTGTTCAAACTTTCGAAGGAGAGGTGAGGAAATTATTTAATGGGTTACCTCCTAATTCCATTGATTCTTGGGATGCACTAGAATCTGCTTTCCTCGAACAGTGGGGTGAGAAGAAAGATCATTTATATTTTTTAACTAAGTTTGGGAGTTTGAAAAAGAAACAAAACAAATATGTCCTAGATTTTATCAAAATATTAAACAAACTTTATAATAAAATCTCTGCAGATGTCAAGCCTTCACAACTAGTTGCAAAAGTTACTTTGTTGGCTCTTTTGACCCAGATTTTGTTTTACTACTTAGGGAGAGAATATCTACTACTTTAACTAGTATGCAAGATGGTGTTGTAGAAATTGAATCCGATATGATCGCTTCAGGAAAATCTAGAATTAGAAGTGAGTCAGGGGAAAGGGAGAAAAGAAAACAAAAGGAACAAATTGGTGCATCGGGTACTAATAAAGGTCAAGATGGTAAAATTGAATAAATGTCAAAAATCATTATAGATTTATCAAACAAACTGGGTAGAATAGAAACTGAGAGAAGAAGGCCTAAAAATAGAAATACAAATCAGTTTAGAAGGCCTTCGAACCCTCCTCAAGTTTTGCAGAGAGAAGGGAGAAATGAGAATCAACCAATACAAGCACCTATAAAAAATGAAAAATTGGTGGATAACTTTGTGGAAGAAGAATTTGAAGATATCAATGAGGAAATAAATAGGTTGGAAGGTGATGTTTCTGATATACATCTCACTCAAGAAGAATATGAGAAATCCTTAAGTTTTAATTCATATTTTAATGAAGATGACAATAATAGTCACACTTATTCTTCAGCATCTCAATATAGGATTTTCTTAGATGCCTTGCAACTTGAACTACATAGGAAATATGACCTCGGGCCTAGAGAAAATATAATTACAACTAAAACAAATAACCTAGGTCAACCATATAAATTTCAAAATAAATATAAAGGAAAGGAAATCACAAATGTAAAACAAAAATTCTGATCAACGAGATTCTAAGAAAATTGATGTAGAACACAAGGAAATTGAGAAAATTAGTAGTTCCTTTACTTTGGAAAATGAATTAAATAAGATCAAAATTCCTATTCCTTTGTTGGAAATTGAAATATATCTTGTTTATCGAAAACAAGTGATGAAAATGATTGATTGTTCCATTGCAACAACTCGACCTGATACATTAAATTTACAAGATGAAAGGCCCATTATAATGTTTGGTCCTCATATTGAGGAAAGAGGAGAAGGAATGGCACCACTTTACATTTCTTTGACCATTCATGAACATCTCTTACACAATTGCATGCTAGATTCAAGGGCTTCACACAATTTAATGCCTAAAATAGACATGGAGAAGTTGGTTTTACAAATCACAAAACCATATAATGAATTGTACTCCTTTGATGCAAGAAAGGTTAGGTTCTTAAGAATGATCAAAGATCTTGCAGTACATTTAGCCCAAATTCCTGTAAAAAGTGTTTTGATGGATATAGTTGCGGTAGATGTGCCTGTAAATTATGGCATGCTTTTAACTAGATATTGGGCGAGTAAATTAGGTGGCTCATTACAAATAGACATGACATATTCTACAATTCCAGTCTTTGGTCGAGAAACCAAGAGACTTTACAGGGAAACCAAACTAGCTTACACAGGCAGCGATCCCAAACATCCTAATAATTACCTTGTTCACTCAAAAGATAAAGACTTGGATTATTTCATTTTATCTGTAAATAATGAACAAAGACTTCATATAGAAATTGAAAATACTCCTTTGTGTCAAAATAAAGAGCCTGAAGATGGAATGTGGAAAATATATTTTGATGGAGCTTCCTCCTAGGAGGGTGTTGGAGTAGGTATACTCCTTATTTTACCTTCTGGCAAAAAAAATTCATTTTATTTTAGACTACAATTTGAAACAGATTCCACCAATAATGTTTGTGAATATGAAGCTTTAGTGTTAGGTTTAGAAGTTGCTAGAAAAATAAAAATTACAAAACTTATTGTCTATGGTGATGCAGAATTAATTGTTAAACAAATTAGGAAGGTTTATCTAGCTAAACATCCTAGAATGAGATCCTATAGGAATTTTTCTTCAGATTTAATTGAAAATCTATTTTTTGCCTTCAATATCCATGCAATACCAAGACATGAAAATCAACATGTTGGTTCTTTATCTATAACAATAAGCACTTTAAGACCCCTTGAGGTTCCAAACCTTAAATATGAAGTGGAAATGATAAACCAACCTTCAATCCCTAACAATGTCAAACATTGGCAAGTATTTGAAGACAATCAACAAATTAAAAAGTTTTTGGAAATGGTTGATGAATTTTCCGCAACTCATATTGACTAGGAAGATGACAAAGATAATGATAAAATTAATCATAATAGTCATTCCAATTATAAATTACAAACTATGATTGCTAACCATAAAATGATGGTGTTAAGAAACAATAAAATTCCAAAAGTATTGGTGCATGTGGAGAAGCTAATTGATAAAGATGGTATGGTTGTTAAACCTAATGTTCATACTAAAACATAAGAAGTGGAAGATTGTAATATTGGATCTGAACAAGAACCAGAGAATATCAATCTCTCGAAACTTTTTCCTAATGATCATAAGGCCAGGTATGTTGATTTGTTTAAAGAATTTATTGAAGTATTTGCATGGTCATATGAAGATCTAAAGACTTGTGATACCAACATTATTCAACATAGAATTCCACTCAAATTGGGATATAAACCATTCAGATAGAAATTAAGACGGGTGAATCATATCCTCTTCACATTCATTGAAAAAGAACTGAAGAAATTGTTAGATGCAAAAACCATAGTTCCTCTTAGGTATTATTCTTGGGTTGCAAATTTGGTACCTGTTAGAAATAAGAATGGTGAAATAAGACTCTGTGTTGACTTTAGAAATCTTAATAGATATTCATTAAAATATAATTATCCTCTTCCTAAAATGGATCATGTGTTACAAAAAGTAGTGGGAGCTAATCGAATATCTATGATTGATGACTTTTTAGGTTATAACCAAATTATTCTGCATGAAAAAGACAGAGAGCTCACTACATTCACTACACCTTGGGGAACCTTTATTTATGACAAAATGTCCTTTCGGCCAATGAATGCAGGAGAAACATTTCAGAGGGTGATGGATATAACATTTGTTGGAGAAAAGGACAAATTCATTGTGATTTATTTAGATGATCTAACTATTTTTTCCAAATTAGATGATGATCACTTGAAACATATTAGGCAAAATTTTATTAAATGTCAAATATATGGTTATGCAGGAAGGTAAATTACTTGGACATATTCTCTCAAAGGAAGGATTTAAAATTGACCCTCAACGTGTTGAAGCAATTAATGTCATCAATTTTCCAAGAAACAAGAAAGAGATTCGGTCTTTTCTTGGAAAGATAAATTTTCTAAGAAGATTCATCCCTATTTTTTTTGAAGTGGTAAAGGATCTAACAAACATGCTTAAAAAGGATAATGAATTTAAATGGTCTTTAGAAGCGAGATATTCATTTGATCGGATCAAGAAAGCATTGGGAGAAGCACGCATGTTGATAAGCTCCGATTACTTAAAGGAATTCCTTACCTTTTCTTTTGCTTCTAATATCACAATTGTTTCTTTCCTTTTGCAAAGAAATGAACATAATCAGGAACAACCAATTGCATTTTTTGCAAAAGTTTAAGAGATTTTGAGCTTAAATATAACATCATAGAAAACAAGCTTATGCATTGGTTAAAGCTCTCAAATATTTTAGAGTTGATGTTCTTCATTCCAGAATAATTACATGTGTTCCTAGTAGCACAGTAAAAGAAGTATTGAATCATTTGATATTGATGGGAAAAGAGGAAAATGGATAGCAAAAATTCAGGAGTATGACCATGAAATAAAACCAACAAGTCTAATTAAAGGTATTGGTTTAGAAAATCTTCTAACTGAATCAAATTGCAAAGTTCTTGGAATAAATCAAATTGTAGAAACACTAGAACAACCTTCAACAGAATTTAAGGAAATTGATTTGCAGCAACCCTCAATTAAGGTTCAAGATAAGTTTTCTTCGTATCCTTGGTACAAAGACATGTGTTTTACTTACGAACTTTTGAATTCCCACTGGATTTTAGTCAAGCTAAAGCTAGATCACTTAAACTTCAAGAAATCAAGCATTGCACAATAGATGAAAAGATTTATTGGAAAGACCCTTTGGGAATTTTGTTAAATTGTTATTTTAAGAAGAGACCGAAGGAATCATAGATGAATTTCACAAAGGTATATGTGGAAGACACCACGCTTGCACAGCCACAACATACAAAATTATAAGAGTTGGCTATTATTGGCCAAAGTTATTTTCAGAAGTGAATGCCAAAGTAAGATTTTGTAAATAATGTCAGATTTTTGCAAGTAAATAAAATCTTCATTCATTACCTTTAATACCAATTAAGGTTGAAGCTCCTTTTCAACAATGGGGCTTAGACTTTATAGGTGAAATTCATCCTACTTCCAATGCACAACATAAATGGATCTTAACTGCAACGGATTATTTTTGAAAATGGGTGGAAGTAATTCCTACCAAGATTCTTATTGATGCAGTTCTGATCAAATTTCTTGAAGAAAATATCCTTGATAGGTTTGGATGTCCTATGAAAATCATAACTAACAATGCACAAGCTTTTAAATCACTTGCAATGATAGATTTTTGTCAAAAATATAATATTATTCTTAGGCATTCCACGCTTTTTACCCACAAGGTAATGGATTAGCAGAGTCATCCAACAATATTTTGATGAGTCATAAAGAAAGTGTTAATTGATAACAAAAGAGCTTGGCATTCTCACTTAAAATTTGCACTTTGGACCAATAGAATCATCATTGAAATATCCACAAGTATCTCTCCATTCCAATTAATTTATGGCATTGATGCAGGAAAATGAAGAAGACCCTAATGAAATTACCAGGAGAATGAATCAATTGATTGAAGTGCAGCAGCCCAGAGAGCAAGTCAATGAAAAATTTCAAGAATATCAAGACAAAATGGATGCCATTTTTGATAGGAGAGAAAAACAAAGAAATTTTATTCTCGGTGACCTAGTATTGAAATGGTATAGTAGGAGAGAAGATCTAGACATGCATGGAAAGTCTGACCAATTGTGACTTGGACCTTACAATATTGTTGCAATTGAAGGAAACAACTCATTCCCCTTCAAAATATGGAAGGAAATTCACTGGAATTGCCTGTGAATGGACGACTTTTGAAACATTTTGTTATCCCTAAAGTTTGGACCAAACTACTATGGAACAAAGCTAGGGAACCTCAGTTATTGCAATGGCTTTGTATTTGGTTTATAGGTAGATAAAGGAGTTTGAATGGGTTAAGGATCTGGTAAAACTCATCAACTGGATCTCAAAAGATTGGCAGTACCTCATATAGTCAAGGGCATTCACTTTGATGATTAGATGAATTAATAATTGAATATAGGAGAAATGGCGAGAGAAATATAAGTGAGTAATATGTTTACTACTGTGCAGAATATTTCCAAGTTCAAAATATCATTTTAAACCTGAAACATTTATTTGAATATAATTTACAATGACGAGCAATTGGCAACAAAACCTTCATTGTAATCAAAGTTGAAACTATGTGAACATCAATGCATTACAGAAATGTTCATTATATTCAAATAAGAAAAAAAATAAAGTACATAGATACAATATCCAACCATAAAAAATTATGAGTCCTTGAGTATGAGATGTTGCAAAGCATGAAGCTCTTTCTTGCTAAAATTTCCAAACCTCACTCTTTTCTCCTATCACTCCACCACCATGCCTCGTCACAATTCTTGCTTAAATAAAACTTACAATGCTTGATTGAGAGTAACCAGTTCAAACTAAGATCCAAAACAAAGGGATCTTATCCTAATATACAACATAAGCTAAAGATCTAGTCTCCAGGTCGAATGGATAAAGTGGTTATTGACTGGGCGTTTCGAAAAATCAACAAAATCTGTAAAAATAACTCTTAAAGCGCCACTTGTAGATCCCAAATGGTTCACGTTTGGAAAACAACTCAATATGCACCTATTTGGCCCATTCTTGAGAAAACCCATGTTTTACTTTTTTGAGATTTGATCCCATTTTCTTGGAAATCGTGCCGAAAAATGAACACAGAAACAATCACCCGCAGAAAATCCTGCATTTTGACCAAATGTTGATCAAAATAATGGGAAAAGATTTGACTCCATAAATGTGTTGTTCGACCTTCATATGATTTGGAGGATTAAAAATGATTTTCAATATAGAACATAAAAACCATTACCACTACATTCTTTATGAATGAGCCCGAGTTTATCAATTATTTTTGTGCTACAGAAACTACACTCTTTTTGCAACGAAAAAAATATTGACATAGCATATTAGTTACTAACATCGGCTCCTTCTGGGGATGGTGGCTTCACTGCGAGGCACCAATAATGTGTAGACCAATGGATTCTTCCATTTATGCAACCTGTAACCCTATAACTTATTCCGCTTAACTGAAGACAAACCACTTTGCATGCTAAAAACCAAACTGCAAACTGACATTGAAAAACAATTACTATGTATTGTGCCTTGTCTCCATTGGGCTATGGAGTCATTATTTATGTTGATCTATTGCACATCAATGCTAGAAATACAAGCTTATTTATATACAACTCCTACTTAGTTAACCAATCAACCTTTCAATCATGTTACATCACACTTCCAGTGCAACCATTCAAAGTATTGGTTAACTAGCAGAAAATGGCTTCCATCTTTAAGCACAAATAGGATAGGAGAAACTGAAAAATATAGGAGAAAAATAATTTCTTGAATCCCATACTTACAGTTCTCCAATTCTACCCTTAAAATCTTAAAGACAGGACATTCTCTTCTCCATTTTGACTTCATGTAGATGGCTACTGGATCATGAAAAAATTAAAAGTGTTGCTTCTGTTAATTGGTAAAAAATCCTCTATTTCTTATTGAAGTATGTTAATAACAGGCTTGCAAATTTCTAGAAAATATCGATCCACATTTGTTGGAAAAGAAGAAATCAGTGGTTGATCTAGTAGATCTTCATTTTTAGCTATTGCAATTGATATTATCTCAACATTGTCTCTTTCACTGTTTTCCCAAGTTTCAGATCCATAACTGTCATAGACAGGGTTATCTCTAAGAGGTTCCATATGTGTTGAAATAGACATATGCTCCTCATCATCTGAGTATTCATCATATAGAGGATGGTCATAAAAAAAATTATGAATCTTCACATTCAGAGATCTTCGCTTCATGATGCTCTAGCAATAATGATTGAATTTTAACAGCATGATCTTCATAAGACTTTAGAACAACAATTTCATCATAGCAATAATTACTAGAAACATTTGGTACGATGACAAATGCATCTAGAGTATTGCTGCCAACATATTTATCATTAAAGCAATCAATAAAATATTCTTCCAAGATCGAAGAAGTAGAGAAGGATTCATGTGATTCCTCCTTCATTTCTTCAACAGAAACAACTCTTCCATTTTCACTATTAGAAGAATTAATAATTGAATGTTGAATATAGGATTCAAAGTCTTCACAAAAGTGTTCAAATAGAAACTCATATGGATAAAAAAAATTACAATGATCATGAAAAACTGTATGAAATTCCTACAATGAAGAAATGCTAAAAGGAGCTAGATATCTATACCACTCACGAGCATCTCCCTCCAGTGAGTACATGAACATATTCATTAACACATATCCATTCATGATATCCCATTGATGCATAAGTTCATGAAATTTAAGCAAATATTATGTTGGATTATCATATTTTCTCTCTTTAAATATGGGAAGGCATTCTCCCCATTCCTCCACAGTAGGGACAACATTTGGAAAACCAGGAATATCAGCAAAATATAAAGGAGCAAACCTCGAAGTTATAATAAAATTCATCCGAGAATCAAATGAATTTTGCATTCTGAGCCAATGGAGCCACTAATGAATTCTTCAATCATGGAGTCACCAAGTGAATGATTTGCAGTTGATGTTCAATGCCTAATCCTTGTTCACCCTTGATAATTAGAGCTAATAATTGTCGTTCTCCCAGGTAAATATTTCTTCGTTACTTCGTTCCCCGGCAACGATGCCAAAAGATGTTATACCTAAAGTCTACACCAGATTGTTATGGAACAAAGATAGGGCACCTCAGTTATTGCAATGGTTTTGTATTTGGTTTATAGGTATATCAAGGAGGTTGGATGGGTTAAGGATCTGGTAAAACTCATCAACTGGATCTCAAAAGATTGGCAATACCTCATATAGTCAAGGGCATTCACTTTGATGATTAGACGAATTAATAATTGAATATAGGAGAAATGGAGAGAGAAACATAAGCGAGTAACATGTTTACTAATGTGCAAAATATTTCCAAGTTCAAAATATCATTTTAAACCTTAAACATATATTTGAATATAATTTACAAAGACAAGTAATTGGAAGCAAAATCTTTGAGAGTGTATGTTTTCATAGTTTGTCATGATGCTTGTTGATATTTCTAGATATAAACTATGTTGAGAGTTTCAAAACGTCCTACATTTCGAGTGGACACTCCACCCATCGTCAGGGACAAAAGCCAATAATAATGGTAGAAAATAGCATTGATCATAATATTTTAAAGGAGATTTGTGATTAGACCGTTAGGAGGTAAATGAAAATTTGAAAAATCAATTAGTCATTGAGAAGAGGTAATTGAAAAGACGTAGGGAAATATTGAAAATTATTAATTACTATATTAGTTCCAAATCTCA
>ML809086.1:70533-94070 GCA_009831015.1 Picea engelmannii | reverse complement strand
TAAATTGGGTTACGTATCCCACAAGGGATAACGTATTCAATACATTTGGATAAGGGTAATTAAATGAAGGGATAAGGAATTTAATGGAAGAAGGAGTGTCGGTGAAAGGGGGGGATAAGGAAGGAAGGAAGGAGTTGGAGGGGCGAATTCGACGGGAAGAGGACCATGATTTTTTGGGGGGGGAATTCGACGGGAAGAGGACCATGATTTTTTTTGGGGAGAACTCTGAGTATTGGACCAGGGAGGAATTTTGTGTTTGGGATTGACACAATGGACCGGGGTTGCTAGAGTTTTTGGGCTCGGAGGGCCAGGATATCCGTAGATATCCTGGAGCTAGGTTGTTTTCCTAGTTGGCAGGGTGGACAATAGTTTTGGGCAATTTTTTTGTGTTTGCAACAGGACTGGGCTGTGTAGCAGGTAGCAGGAGAGCAGCAGCAGCAAGGCAGCTGGCAACGGAAATAGCATCAAAACCAGGTACCCTGTTGAATTATGCATTTATTTATTCTGCTATGAATTCGTTAATATTTGATGAATCTAAATTGTTGAAGTTGTTGATATGAAGATCGATATTCTACTGAATAGATATTGTTTTAGTTAAGAAATAATTGCTTGTGAGGATAACAATGTTTAGATATATATTTATGGGCATTACATAGAATCAATGAATACAGATCAAATAAAGAAGATCGATCATGTTCATCACTTCATGGATATCAAGAAAGTAGGTGAAAAGATAAAACAAAACATTCTTCCCAAAATCTATGATCATCGGATATCTCAAACTAGAATGCTATCAATAGTGGACTATGAGAAGGGGAGATTGAACATAGCAATCTTAGAACCAAAAGAACAGAAAAAGGTTACAAACATATCTATAGATCTTAAGGTAGTTCACCCCTTGGACAAATATGATTTGCATAGACAAAATGTAGAGATGATGAATAAAGATGTGATTATAGCTAATCTTGGAATAAAAAAACTGCAAGCTATAAATGAAAAGATCATAAATCAACTCAAAAATGAAAAATTGGCTAATAGAACCAGGCATATCAGATTGGAAGAATTAGAATAGTGGTTAATGGATCTAGTGTAGAAATTCCAATGACAAAATCAGCAAGCTAATATTTTTTCATACACTTAGCAACCTAGAGATAATTGTCTTGCATGAACTCTGAAATGTCTAAAACCCACATTTAGAAATTACCATAAGCAGAAATACACATTGCTAAGTAATTATGCAGCGGAATAAACACAATGAACAACATTCAATCAACCATGAATAACTCAGAAATTTAGGCAAGTGCTAGGGAAAACCTCAATGTGGGGAAACCCAATGAGAGAGAGAGATTTATTGTTCAGTTCCAGGAAAGTACATATTAGCAGTAATAACACAATTTCCATCCAAGAGAAAAACCATTTACAGCGCCCAAAAATTGTCCCAAAAAATTCTGCCTCGATTTTTCGTGCCAAGTTCGTACTGTTGTACAACCCACACAGAAAAAACAACACCTCGAAAAAAGATCCAAACAGTTGTTGTATGGACTGTCCTTCAGCAAAAAAATATCCCAAGCTGCCTCGATTTTTATGCCCTCTTTTCTATTATATGGATTGTACAGATCCGTACAGTACGGCCTCCTTCACAGTAGTAAATTACAACACTAATAAAAAAATAGAAAATCCTCCTTGGGATTTTTTCCCTAGATTTTTTGGGAAATGTGCCCTCCTTGTTGCCCTCTTTCCTCTCTCAAGCTTACTCAGAAAATCTCTCAAACTCCTTCTCTCAATGTGTCTTGCACACTACCCAATGCATTCTTTTATAAAATCTGAAGATGACCTTTTCCCTCCCAAGTGTCTTTTCACCTTCCCCAACCCTAAATCCAAAGGCCAAGATCTAATCTTGCCTTTACAAGATCAAGGGCCATGATTCATTCCCTCCAAAATAAATCACTTAAAATATTAAAGTACATTTCACTTTATGAAATAAAGTCACTTTAATATTAGAAGGTACACTTCATTAAAAAATCACTTTAATAAAACAACCACTTTATAACAACTTTATAAAAACCCATTACAAAGTTAACTGCCTAGTAGTGTCAATATAAGGTTACATATGCATAAAAAAAAAAACATGTGGAGTACCTCCTGAGCTAAAAAGCTAACACTCCCTCTTAGCAAGGGATGTACTCGTTGCCATCTCCATCATCTGGTCCCATCACTCTGCGCTCAGTAGGAGCTCCCTTTGAACCTGGAGCCATCCTCAACACCTGCACAGAACTCGAACTAGAATATTTTCTCCTGATAGTTATCCGGCACCCTAAGCTCCTTGGAGAATCCACTCCACCCTGAGGATTGGTTCGACAACACCAGTTGAGCCTCATGTCGGTGCTCAGAAGAGACTCTCTCTCTTCTCTCGAAATGCAATATTGAATCCTTGGGCCTGCAGCAGTCTCAGGAGAATCCTCATGCTCCTCGTCCAACGTTGTATCATACCCTGAAGGTTGTCCTCGCAACATATACAACCTGTCCACCCGATCACTGATTAGCTGCAGTTCCACCGGGTCCACTCCCTCCCTGTAGATAAAGACATGTTCCCTCTTGAACAATGTACAATATCCTACATCCTCCAAGGTTGAGACTAAGAGCAATTTAACCCTCAACCCTGGAACAAAGAGAGATCCATCAAGCTCCAGGAATCCTCCATACTCGAGTCAGAATCTAACCCTTCCAACTCCACATACAACTCGCACCATACCACCTTCATTTAACACCTCTTGGTTAGGAACTGTCTCTGTGATAATTAGGAATACTCGCCAAATTCCCGTCATGTGGCAAGAGGCTCCACTATCCACAATCCATATGATATCACCCACAAATCCTCCACTACCGACACTGGAAACTAGGGTAGCCAAAGAAAATTCCCTGTCATAGTTGGAAGCAAAGTCCTCCATGGTTGTTGTAGCAGCTGTCTCAGGCCCCTCCTATTCCTTCTTCTTCTTCTTCCTCTCAGGACAATGAGAAGCAAGGTGCCCCAACTAATTACAACAATAACATCTGACTTTACTCAAGTCCCTCCCAGAACTTCCTTTCTTCTTGCTCTTTGTAGCAAGAGAAACATTCTCATCAGCTCCATCTGTCTTTTGTCCACTGCTTTGAGATCCTTCTCGGATCTCCTCCTGAGTGAGATCATCCCATAGTTTGGTCCAATCTGGAAGATGCTCATGACCCACCACACACTTCACGAAGACTTCCCATTCCTTGGTGAAGCCTTTCAAGGCTATCCTCACCAAATTTGAATCCGATGTGACCTCTCCAACAACAGCCAACTCATCTTTCACTTGAGCTACCCAGGTAAGATAAGAAGAAACACTCTCCTCCTTACCCGTCTTGGTATCATGCATCTTAGCCTTCAAGTCCATCTTCCGATTTTCATTCTTCACTTCAAATAAGTTCTTAAGTGCATCCCACATCTCTTTGGTTGTCTTCTTCTTAGCCAAGTGTGGGATAAGGTGATACTTCACCCCATCTAGAATAATCCTCTGAGCTTTGGCCTCCTTGACCTCATGCAAATCCAAAGAAACAGGGTATGTTGTGGGAACCACAACAACAGAACTGACGTAGTTCCAAATCTTGTTCTCCTTGAGAACAACTGACATCCGAACCTTCCACTACAAATAGTTGGAAGTGCCATCCAACCGATCCTAAAATCTAATACATGCAGCCATATTCCCTGTCACAACTCAAGGAAAATAATCAAAAAATTTCCCCTTTCAAACTTGCCAAAAAATCTCACTGATCACTGTCACTCAGAGCCCAAGCTCTGATACCATGTAGAAATTTTAATGACAAAATCAACAAGCTAATATTTTGTCATACACTTAGCAACCTAGAGATAATTGTCTTGCATGAACTCTGAAATGTCTAAAACCCACATTCAGAAATTACCATAAATAGAAATACACATTGTTAAGTAATTATGCAGCAGAATAAACACAATGAACAACATTCAATCAACCACGAATAACACAGAAATTTAGGCAAATGCCATGGAAAACCACAATGTGGGGAAACCCAATGAGAGAGAGAGATTTATTATTCAACTTTAGGAAAGTACATATCGACAACAATAACACAATTTCTAGCCAAGAGAAAAACCACTTACAGCACCAAAAAACTGTCCCAAAATTTTCTACCTCAATTTTTGTGCCAAGTCTTACTATTGTACGACCCACCCAAAAAAAACAACACTTCGAAAATAGAGCCAAACAGTTGTTGTATGAACTGTCCTTCAACAACAAATATCCCAAGTTGCCTCAATTTTCATGCCAACACTTGCCTCAATTTGTGTGCCCTCATTTTTGTTGTACGAATTGTACGGATCCATACAGTACAACCTCCTTCACAGTAGTAAATTACAGCACTAATAAAAAATAGAAAATCCTCCTTGGGATTTGTGCCCTAGCTTTATTGGGAAATGTGCCCTCCTTGCTCCCCTCTTTCCTCTCTCAAGCTTACTCAGAAAATCTCTCAAACTCCTTCTCTCAATGTGTCTTGCACACTACCCAATGCATTCTCTTATAAAATCTGAAGATGACCTTTTCCCTCCCAAGTGTCTTTTCACCTTTCCCAACCCTAAATCCAAAGGTCAAGATCTAATCTTGCCTTTACAAGATCAAGGGCCATGATTCATTCCCTCCAAAATAAATCACTTAAAATATTAAAGTACATTTCACTTTATTACATAAGTGCACTTTATGAAATAAAGTCACTTTAATATTAGAAGGTACACTTCATTAAAAAGTCACTTTAATAAAAGAACCATTTTATAACAACTTTATAAAAACCCATTATAAAGTTAAGTGCCTAGTAGTGTCAAAATAAGGTCACATCCGCATACAAGAAAAAACATGTGGAGTACCTCCCGAGCTAAAAAGCTAACATCTAGGAGCTAATCCACAAGATGCAGCATTTGTGCAAGCGTTGATGAAAACAAAGGATACAGTGATCCAAGATTTGAAGAAAAGGTTTAATATCCCCAAAAGTGAACATGTCCAAACTCCAGAGTTGCAGGTAATCCAAGCAAAAAAGGATAAGCTCCTAAAGAAAATTGTGTAGATGGAAGAACAGGTTGATTTGTACAAAAGCAGATTCAAATTTTGAAAGGAGAATCTTCTTCATCACAATTTATGGAATGAACAGATCCAACATAAGGGTTATCTAAAGCATTAGCAGATTTGAATCTACATGGAGTTAAGATTGAAAAGTTGAAGAAGACAATTGCAACACAAAATGAAGAGATCAAGTATAAGGATAAAGTCATTGAAGAATACCAAAAATTGAAAGCCAAGATGCTAACTGACATGGAGCAAATGAAAAGCAAGTTGTCTCACAAACCTTATTCGATAGAAGCTAGACACATCATTTGGGATGAAATCATAGATCAAGTTGGCAATATTTTGAATTACTTCAAAATAATTGATGACGATATCCAACTAACAGATGACGTAGAAGATACTATCAAGAAATCATTTCAAGAATTAGGAACCAAACCCCGGGTTGCTACCAGAGTTATTAAGTTCCTAAATTCCAATACCAATGAAGTATTGAACACCAAAGGTGTGAAGGACATAACTATAATGGTGATGGAGTCTGAAACGATCTTTACCAAAAGAAATTTGCTTCAACAAGCTCAGAACAAATGCAAAATGGTGAAGATAAACATTGAGTCTTTTACCAACAATTCTGAAAACTTAGTAAAGATGGGATTTCCTTTTTCTTGGAATGACAAAGGGAAGCTTCTCTCATTTGAAAGATATGGGAAGATTTTATTTACAGTCAAAGAAAATGAAGAAAAGTTCCAAGGAATGATTAAAAATTTGAGAGGACAAATTATTGTAGATGTACTCATAGATGATTTTATCTTCTATGGAAAATCAAAATTTTATTTTCAAATCCTCCTACATACGATAAATACACTGAGTTAGATATTGCATACAAGAAAATGAATTCATTCAATTATCCAGCAAGTGAAACTTGGAAGTTTTTCCTTCAATTGTTGATTGAATGAATCATCAAGTCAATTGAAGAAAAAAAATGAGGGATATCAAATCATATCTTCCATGTATTCCTATTTCTAGAAAGTTAAATATCATTTTGTATTTGAAAAGCTAAGAAATAGGATCGAATAACCATTTTGGTTACGTCCTAATCTCTATAAATATCTAAGTAGAATTCAATGTAAGAGAGCTTTTTGGTGCCCAAGGAAGACAGATCTTTCATAAAATTTTGGTAAGTTTTGAGTGATTCAAAATTTATGTGTTTCATCTCCTATGATTTATCTATGTCTTATGTTGTTTCCATTTTCATAAATTCTTTCTTGAATGTGTCTATTACTGAAATTGTAATATTTTAGTATGACTACTACTATTGCAACTGCAAAAGGGATCATTAAAGCTACAAATTTATTCAATATACTGTGAGTATTAAGAGGACTTGTGCTTGAATTTTATCACCTTTCTGAATAGAAATGAATTGTTCCTTTCCATTCAATTTATATTTTTAGTCCAGATGCATATTTTGTATAATTTCTTCTAATCGAAAAGTAAAATAATATTTATGAGGAGATACATTATTTTACTATCATTATTGTTCTTCCTATATATTCTCTCATCTCTTAAAATATTTGGTAGATAGAAACATTGGAATAATTCCCTCAAATTTTGATTATTAAAATATTGAAGAGTAGTTATTGAGGCATGAAATGAATCAATAAAACATTATGTTTTAGGACAGATCTACTTAAACAAAAATCAATCAAATTTAACGGATGCCTTGGCATAGTTTTCTAGCTAGAAACATATCAAGGCTTACAACAAAGAGGATAGACTTGGACTTACAATCAGATACATTACAAAACATCGGTTGATCCAAAATGGATCCCGGAACCAAAATGGGTCCAGGAAGGCCTAAAAATCAAAGTGCTCAGAATCATTTCAAAACGGACGTGTGTGTAGAATTCATCGTTACGAACCCAATGCAACTTGAACGGGCTCAAACAGACGTCGTATGCGAAAGATATCATGGTTTGTTCATTTTGCAAAACATGCAAAATTTTGATGATTGTACAGTCTATACAGTGCTAACGCAGCAGTGAACTGTACAGGATGTACATCCATACAGTGACATGGCAGGTACATTGGCATGTTGATTGGGTAGACAGGTGGTCGAATGATTGTTTGACACGTGACATATATTTGGCGAATAGCATGGTGCCACGTGGCCCAGTCTTGGGTTGCAACGTGGCACCCCTCCATTGGTCAGTTTATTGGTTAGCAAAATTGTTATTGCCTCCACCAGAGTCGAACCCGTGACCTCTGGTTCGGGTGAGTGACTTGGCAGGGTCGAGCTACAAGCCTACCCACAGTACTGCTTGTAAACCATAGTTTAAATGTTTAATTTAAACTTGCAATGTTGTAGTTTGGGCGGATAAAAGGGTTGGGGCCTAGCCCCAGCCCCCTATGCAACACCATATGTCTATACCATATGTCCTCTGCACAATATTGTTGGCACGAGAATATTGTTATGGGTTTAGCCCTTTTTTCATCCTGTCGCATATTTCATGTGATTGTTCCATAAGACTCGGACCTTCCGCGGAGTGTGGGGTTAGAGCCTGATCGGTCGGGATAGCCCACCGACCAAGGCGCGTGACCAGGGTCCAGGGATAAAACTATATAGACGCATGGAGGCATAAGAACCAGGCCATCTGGCCACACATGTGACCAAGGGTCGAGAGCTAAGGGCTAAGTACCAGCGCCAGCCAACCCAGGGCCACATGAAGGGCGCCCATATGACCAGGAGCCCACGTGAAGGGGGATTCACCCAATATTTTAGCCCAAAGTGGGTTTTAAAACATTATATTATGATTTTTGTTGATTTTTTCAACAGTTTTGAGAGATTTTGGCCAACATTGGGGGATTTGGAGCCCTTTTTTAGGCCAGATCTTGGGGGGAAGTTGGGAGTTTGTTGCCAACTTCAAGCTTATATAAACCAGAGGTTCTTGGCAGCCAGAAGAGAGGTTCATAATAGGGAAATGTTGAAGAATTGGAAAGCCAAAGCCATTTTTATGCAGGGAAGCCATTGAGGAGAGCAACTTTGCAGGCCATTTCTGGGAGCTTCGTTCATCTGTTTTCAATGCCGTCAGTTGTGACGGGTTCTTGAGATCTAGCAGAACACAACCAGATTAGTTTGTAATCCATTTGGCACTTTTATGATGTACTTTTGAAGCTTTGAACAAAAATAAGAAAGCCTCACCCACTGAGACAAAGGCCCGGAGACGTAGGCGAGATTGTCAAACTCTGTTATCAACCTTGTTGTTTATGGTTTGTTGTTTATTTATGCTTATTTCCAGATCTTTATATGTTATTATGGTTGCTATGTTTCATCATTAATTCTTCCTCTTTCATCATTTTCTTAAATGGTTAATGAACTCATGTTTTAAAACTCAACCATAGTCTTTAAAAGATCTTTTCAGATCAAGTGGTATCAGAGCTAGTTGACAGTTAGTTTTTGAGTTTGCATGATTACCAAGGAAAAGTTGAATCATGGTGAAGGCGATCTTGTTGAAGAGAATCCTGAGATTGGAATGAGAAAGAGAACTTCTCAAAGTGAGAAGATGGCATCGGAAGAGGGAATTTCTCATGATGAGAAAGAGTTTCGAAAGACCTTCTTCACCATGTCAGAGATGATGAAGGTTCTATATGAGGAATACTTGGAATGTAATAGACTGAATCTAGGTGAATCTTTAAAGGTCAAAAGTGAAGAAGGAGAGGATCCTCCTCAAAATGCTCCTTCACCTCCTTCTTCTCCATCAACTTCTTCTTCTGCAAGTTCAAGTTCAAAATCCACCGCAAGGAAACATTCCCATAAACATAAAAATGAAATGCCTTTACTTAAGATTGATGTGAAATTTGAATTACCCATGTATCATGGTGAAGTCAATGTGGAGAGGCTTGATAACTAGGTCATACAGATGGAGGTTTATTGCAGTGTGCAACAAATCAAGGATGAGGCAACTCAAATCAAGTTGGCATCCCTTCATCTTGGAGGCACAACACTCATCTTTTGGCAAAGCAAGATGCAAAATGGCACGCAACAAGTGGGTAATGTATTTTCGTCATGGAAAGTTTTTATTTCTGCACTTAGAAAGCAATTATATCCTTTGGGTTATAAAGAGAAGGCTTTAATTGAATGGCAAGGTCTTAAACTAAGAAAGGGAAAAACAATTCAAGAATACACAGATGGATTTCATAAAATGGCATTGATGTTAGACATTCCTTTACATACCCAAGAAACTCTTATGAAGTATATAGGACGTTTACCTACACATATTCGTAACATTTTATTTATGTTTGGACCTACTAATCTTGATGAGGTTTTTGTTCAAGAAACATACATTGAAGCAAGGAAAACAAGAGTTGGTGTATCAGGGGAATCGTCTTCGAGAAAAGAGGACAAAAGGAAGTGGAATGGCAAGAAATTTAGTGGCAAGAAAGGAAGAGAAGCCCTCTTGCAATCATTGCAAGAAATAAGGGCATGATGAGGACCATTGTTGGCAATTGCATCCTGAGAAGAGACCGAAGTGGTTCAAAGAGAGGAAATGGAGGCAAATAGTTGCAACAACAACATGGCCAACAGACTTGGGATCGGATTCAGGTGATGAATCAAAAATATCAGCGGTTGGTTTGGCAGGTAAAATGGGTGATGGATTTTATTCCAGAAGTAAATTGTTTCATGTAAGGGTCGTAATGAGGCATACTAAGGTCGACACATTCATAGATAGTGGATCTCAATCTAACTTGATTTCAGAGGAAGTGGTTAAACAGTTGGGATT
Organism: Picea engelmannii; assembly: GCA_009831015.1. NCBI lineage: Eukaryota > Viridiplantae > Streptophyta > Pinopsida > Pinales > Pinaceae > Picea > Picea engelmannii. Next base: position 84,184 of record ML809086.1, on the reverse strand, counting down.
AAACACTCAGATGCATCATAAACCTTACTCACTTAAATGGATAAGCAACAATCATAAATTGCACATAACAAATCAATGCACATTAAAGTTTCCAATTTCATCTAAGTTTGTGGATGAGGTAACATGTGATGTGGTGCCACTCAATGAATGTGGAATGGTTTTAGGCAGTCCTTATTTGTATGATTGCAAAGCAATCTTCTACCGGGAACAGAATCAATATAATTTAATCAAAGCAGGCAAATAATATGTTGTACATGCTCATCACTTAAAATCAAATCAATCTCTTCAAACAATGGAACAATTAAGAAAGGCGGCTCATGCAAGCAACACACCTATAATTGTCCCAATTCAAGTAATTGATCTTAAGAAAGAACATGAGATGATTGTAGAATGGAAGTTCAATCATCCTTTGCTTCAAGATAAGCTAATATCGTGCAAGTATTACAAACATATTAGCTCATTTGCAGCCATATTTATGATGTTATCATTAGTAATGGTGTCAACATGGATGATAGTGCCTTCAGTAATATGTGACAGAGTACAAGTGGCTAACAATATGTTGTCAATTATCATGGTTGTTTTACAGTTGATCTTGATGAGACATGTGCACAAGACAGAGTTTAAAGACAGAGAACAAGTGGGGTGGCCTATCCCACACTTGAAGACTGGTTAGTATCCTTTTGGAGGACCAAAAGGTATTAATGGGGAGGTGTGATTCAAAATGGATCCCTGAACCAAAATGGGTCCATGAAGGCCTAAAAATCAAAGTGCTCATAATCGCTTCAAAATGGACGTGTGCGTAGGCCTCGTCGTTATGAACCCAACGTAACTTGAATGAGTTCAAACGGATGTCATATGCGAAAGATATCACGGTCTGTTTGTTTTTGCAGAACAAACAAAATTTTGATGACTATACAGTTCATACAGTGCTAACATGGCAGTTGATTGTACAGTTCATATGGTTATATAGTGATGTGGCAGGTACAGTGGCATGTTGACTGGGAAGATAGGTGATCAAATGATTGTTTGACACATGGCATATATTTGGCGAATAACATGGTGCCATGTGGCCCAGTCTTGGGCTACCACGTGGAACCCCTCCATTCGTCGGTTTATTGGTTGGTAAAATTGTTATGGACTCCACCGGAGTCAAAGCCGTGACCTCCGGTCTGGGCGAGTGACTTGGCAGGGCCGGGCTAACAGCCCGCCCACGATACTACTTGTAAACCATAGTTTAAATGTTTAATTTAAGCTTGCAATGTTGTAGTTTGGGCGTATAAAAGGGTTGGGGCCTAGCCCCAACCCTCGACGCAACACCATATGTCTATACCATATGTTCCCTGCACAATACTTTTGGCGCGGGAATATTGTTATGGGTTTATCTCTATATTCAGTCCGACGGATATTTCATGTGACTGTTCCATAAGACCCGGACCTTGTGCAGAGTGTGGGGTTAGCGCCCGGTCGGTCAAGCTAGCCAGCTGACCAAGTCGCATGACCAGGGGCCAGGGATCAAACTGTATAGGCGCATAAAGGCATAAGAACCAGGCCATCTGGCCACACATGCGACCAAGGGTCGGGAGCTAAGGGCTATGGACCAGCGCCAGCCAGCCCAGGGCCAAATGGAGGGCGCCCATATGAACAGGAGCCCATGTGAAGGGGGTTGCGCCCAATATTTTATCCAAAGTGGGTTTTAAAACATTATATTATGATTTTTATTGATTTTTTCAACAGTTTTGAGATATTTTGGCTAATATTGGGGAATTTGAAGCCCTTTTTGAGGTCGGATCTTGGGGGGAACTTGGGATTTTGTTGCCAACTTCAAGCCTATATAAACCAGAGGTTCTTGGCAGCCTGAAGAGAGATTCAAAATAGGTAAATGTTGAAGAATTGAAAAGCCAAAGCCATTTTTATGCAGGGAAGCCATTGAGGAGAGCAACTTTGCGGGCCATTTATGGGAGCTTCGTTCAGCCATTTTCAGTGTCGTCAGTTGTGACGGGTTCTTGAGATCTAGAAGAACACAGCCAGATCAGTTTGTAATCAATTTGGCACTTTTATGATGTACGTTTGAAGCTTTGAACAAAAATAACAAAGCATCACCCATTGAGACAAAGGCCCGAAGACGTAGGCGAGATTGCCGAACTCCATTATCAAGCTTGTTGTTTATGGTTTGTTGTTTCTTTATGCTTATTTTCAGATCTATATATGTTATTATGGTTTCCATGTTTCATCATTAATTCTTCCTCTTTCATCAGTTTCTTAAATGGTTAATGAACTCGTGTTTTAAAACTCAACCATAGTCTTTAAAATCTCTTTTTGGATCATCATCCTAGAGTGAGCTCGATCACACTAGTCATTCACAGGTTCATAAGCTAACTAGCTAACAATTAGAAACTAGCTAATTCACCAACTCGCAAACTCTATTTCCGTTGTAATTGCTTCCTATTATCTTCTTCTCGGCTCTAGCACTCTCTCTCTCTTTCAGTTCTGCCCCACTTGCTCATCCAACTGCTAGTCCCACATGCTTATGTCCCCCGCCTGCATTCCACGTAACCTTTATGGAATCAAGGCAATCTTAAATACCTTACCATATCATCTTCTTTCTGCTCCACGTTCCCTTGTGTTGCTGGCAGTAATCATTCGGGGATATTTCCTGAAGATTATTTTCTTGATTTCGACGTGCATGTGGTGTCTTCTTAATTTCTGGTGTGGATCACAAACTTGGATCGGTGCGCATTTGGAAGAACTCAGACTGGTGAACAAATATCAAAATTTGATTTGGCGCGTGTGCCTCTTGTTACCCCTTGCACAATTGCTTGAGCACGCACAACTTTGTTCGTGCTTGCACACGATATTTACCCAAAACTTTGGATGCCAACAACGACCCTATCCCCTGATAAACTGCATAGTATGGTGAATGGTCACCTCCCACCATAAATCCACCACCCCCCCCCCTGATAAGATGAGGAACAATATTCCAGACACTATGCACTAAATCCTAGAGATCTGTAGGCTCCAAAGGGGAAACGATAAGCTTGAATAAAGACGAAGGTTTGGAGTCCACTACTGTTGATGTGTTTTCACCCATCAAATAGAGACCAAAAAAACAAATTCTTTGAACTTATAAAATTCCAAATAATCTTCAAATATTGATCGTAAAGACCCAACAAGTTTCCAATCAGTTTCAGTTCTCCAATTCTTCATAATAAAAGGTGAACATAAATGGTTTCTCTTTGAACCAAAAGAGAGAGAAAACAAAATATATTAAAAAAATAAAATTGTTTATTTCTATATTCTCACTAAATATCCCTATGTCTCATCTCTGTTCAACACTTCAAGGAATCTAAAACAAAGCTCATATGCCCAAGATATGTCATTTTTCTCCCACATTCTTCTTCTCCATACTTAGTCATTTTTCCTCATTTTACTTCCTCTCTATCTCTACACTTCCATACATGGTCATTTCACTACTACCCATACTACTCCTCATACTCCATACTTAGGCATTTTTCCAATCTTCTACACCATTTCCATACTTAACAATTTCCACATTTAACCATTTCCATACTTAACAATTTCCACATTTAACCATTTCCATTTTCATTTTCATAATCATATTTCAATTTTTATTTTTCCATTTTCCATTTTACTTTTCCTATTTCATTTTTCCATTTTTCATCTTTCATATTTCCATTTTCCCTTTTCCATTTTTCACTTTCCATTTTATATATTTCATATTTCATTTCCATTTCCTTACTTTCACGTAACCCTACTACTCACCTCCCCAACACTTAGTCATTTTTCATGACTTACCATGTTTTACTATTTTCTACACTAAGTATTCCATTGCGAATGTGTTACCCAAATTGCACCCTTCATGACTTAGTCATTTTACTGGGGTTACACTTTCACCCTTCATGACCCTTCATGACTTAGTCATTTTACTAGGGTTACACTTGCACCCTTCATGACTTAGTCATTTTACTGGGTTTACACTCTGTTTTTACTGAGTCCTATACTTAGTTTCCACCTATTTTTACGCACCCTTCATGACTTAGTCATTTTACTGGGGTTACACTTGCACCCTTCATGACCCTTCATGACTTAGTCATTTTACTGGGGTTACACTTGCACCCATCATGACTTAGTCATTTTACTGGGTTTACACTCTGTTTTTATTGAGTCCTATACTTAGTTTCCACCTGTTTTTACGGATTCCTACACACATTCATGTAACTCCACAAACACTTCATTTAATATTTTAATATTATTTCTTATCCTAAGTTTCTTCCCCCTTTTCGTGGACCTACCATATTGGGACATGTGGTAGTGACGTGGACCTATCCTTGTGTGACACATGGAAGTGAGGTGGACCTACCCTCGAGTGACACATTGATGGACAGAGATGACTGGACAATGACATGGAAGGTGATTGGGCAATGATTGGGCAGTGACTGTGCAACCAAAATATTACGAAGGCATGAATTTTTCTAAGGCACGAGAGCTACACTAAGGCTCCCATAAGTTCCTCTATTTCACACATAAATAGTAAGGGAAGCGTATGCATTATAAACACCAAGTTTTTCCCTTATGAAATGAATGTGGGACTAAGAGAGACGAAATTAGATCAAGCGACAAGATTTACCTACCATCCAAATCAATGAAAGTTGGGCAACAACTTCTTGAGCTCATATCTTGAGTTCCCGGTGTCTGTTTTGGAAAAATGACAACTCGTTGGAAAGGTAATTTGACAAGGAATACAAGAATAGGTTTCAATGGTTTAATTTGGCCATAATATTTCTAAAATTAAAAGAATAGTCGACTCTCTTTTCATAGCTTCTGGGGAAATCTATTTGGAACCTCGACTTACCAAGGCTATAAGTTGAGATCCAGACCTCCAAATTTCACTCAAGATGGCTGATTAGAAATCTAGAATAATGAATATTATTTATAGAATGGTTTCCATGGCAAAGATGTCACTTATCATGCTCAGAAAATTAAAATACAATCGATGTTTTTCAGGAAGTCAACTTCAAATTTTGGAAATAAAAGTTTATTAAATAACTTTTATAAAAAGGTGAAGTGGGACCACTTGGAGGCACGAATTTCAATGACCTAATTCATTAATAAGTGTTTAGTCAAGCATTGATTTAAAGGATCTACTCTTTATTCCAAAAAGAAGAAGTATGTGGGAAACTTCTGAAAGAATAGAAACCCTAACTGCTAGGGAAAAACATCTCAAAGAAGAATTGGAAGTAGATTTAAAATGAGGAGAGCACCATCAAAGAAGGTTAGATCATCATAATAACATTGTGCAACCTTCACTACATAGCCAACTTTCTCATCTACAAATACAAATCTCCATTTTCTTGCTTCTTCTTCTGCTACACGATTTCTATCAAAGTTTTGTGTTTATATGTCTGAGACTGAGCATAAGGCCAAATTTGAGTGTTGTTCTTTTATTCTTCCAGGTCTCTGTCTAAAATATAAATAGGAGTATTTTATAGCCATATATATGACTAATAATATAAATCTAGATTGTCTAATTGATTCATGGAGGTTTAGTCTTTGCGTTTGGCAAACTTTATTTTTAAGCATTAGTCAATCAGTTTACTGAAATGCCTTGTAATGCGAAATATCTTTTATTTATTGAACTCCCCACATAACTATTTCGGGACATAACTTTAATTATTTATCAGGCTTTGATATTTCTCAGTATGATATTTTTGGAGTGTTCTCGTCATATTCTTTTTCAGTCTTAAATGCAATACTCATTTAAAGTTCTCTAAAGTGATCAACCACATTTCACTCTTTTTTTTGTGACAAAATATGGTAGTATCATTTTCTTGCATGTGTTTCAAAGGGATGTTATAATTAAGTTGAGAATATATTTATTTTGATATTGAAGCCTTTCTTTATCTTTTTACTATTAAGAAGTTGCTTGGTCCATTTCCAGACAAATTTTGCTTTCAAGGAGAAATATGATGATCGATAACCATTTTATATAAAAACTAAAGCAATAAAGGATTTGAGGTTTTTTGTTTAGCATTCTCCCATTTGATAGTCCAATCCAAGAACATCAACTACATCTTTCAGACAAGCAGAGAGGAGTACCACATGTTTAAAAACACAGGGGTATTTTATCCTCATGATGTTATCTTAAATATCATGAAACAAGATTTTAGATCAACATTTTTGGTGACTCCATTGGGAATGATTCCTTTTCAAGAAATCTGATACTTTTTTAGGATCATATATTATTGGAAAACTATAAACTGTTTGGTCAAGTCTTGGAAAAATGTTTGGCAGATTGTTCTAAGATGAACTGGGTTCTTGAAAACCTTGTTCAAGGAGAATCAAATGCCCTTGAAGACATGTTATTGAAGTTTCAGGCACAAGTTAGTTATGCAAACATCTACAAAACCAAAGAACCATCCAATATGTGGAAGGATGAGCTCCTTGGCAACTCCATCATTAAAATTCCAAATTTTGAAGAAATATGCCCTAGCGACTCCACCAAAAAGATTCCATAATTTCAAGAAGATCTATATAACTCCTCTTATGAGTTTCTTTCATGTTGTGGTGACATTTCGTTTTCCCAACCAAGCCTGATAAAATTTGTTCAAGTTACAATAAAGGTAGAAGGTACCCAAAGAATGAAACGGTTTCACATAAGTCCACTCAATTTGTACGGAGAAGTTCATCCCTTGTCAAATATTTCCATGGACAAGTTTACCATGTTCTTCGGAAATACTTCAGAGGATGCAGAGAAGCATTTGGTTAAGTTTGATAGTGCTTGTGATATTTATAATGTGGATGAGGATGATGTTGCATGATGACAATTTATCTTAACTCTAAAAAGAAACACGAGTGAATGGTTTTATTCATTGTTGCATGGAACCATTACTATTTGGGATGTATTAGAAAATTTATTTGTCTAGAAATATTTCCCAAGGAAAGATCCATAATCTATTTTCTTGAGGTTGGTTGAAATCCAGATGAATGAGGAGGAGAGAGTCAAATAATTCACTTTTAGATTTATGAAAGTCCTTCACGAGATTCCTCAATAAATATTTCTAAATGATGTCATAATTCTTAGTTGTTATGAAAATGCCTTGTCCGTGAATCTAATATTTTTATTGAAGCAAGAAGGAAAGTGCAGTTGGAAAGAGTTAATGTAGCGATCTCAAGTCATTGAAATAAATGTTCATGAGACCGGTGCTAATCTATTAAACTTCCCAATATTGTTCCAAGATAATGGAGGAAAGGATTTACAAGAAAAATCTAATGAAAGTTGTGATTATTTTTTTGCATCATATTTTGTTCCTGAAGATGAAAGTGAGATCCCTAATGTCTCAATTCAATAAGATTATTATCAACCACATGCTCCATGGGAGGAAAAGTTTGACCTCTCATATTCTCAATTTGAGGGTAATGATCACGACGAGTTTAAATACGAGTTTGATGAACCTCCACTAGACACACATGAATATTTCGTTCAATATGATCATGGAAAAAATGTTGCAACAGGTTTGTAATGGCCACATCTTAATGATGAAAAGTCACAAGAACATTGGGAGCAAGAATAATTGGTGGAAGAAATTAATCTTGAGAACAATGATGGGAAAGATTGCCATTGCATGAAGGAGGAATGCTTTCATAACATTTCCTATGAATCGAGAATCTTGGATGTGATTGGGGATAAGGAGAAAGATGAAAATATTTTCCAATGGGAAACTTCTCATCCAACCAAAGATTGCAACACTCATGAGAAATCGAGAGTTGATTTTATTGAATCATTGTTTCAAAGCATTGTTAGCCAAGCAACACAATCAGATTTTGGGCACATCCGGATCAATTTTACTTAAATATACTTTGGGCATGATTTTGACTTCTTAGTAGCAGCCCTGATATGTTCCCCAATTTTGGAGTTCATTCCACAGATCAGTTGGATGCTTGAATGGCTCCATTGGAAATCTACTTACACTTGAAAAGTGTCAAATAGGTTAGGGTAGGTAGATCTTGTTTGTACATAGTTTGTTTCTTTAGTCAAAGTTTTGCATAATAAAGTAATTGATAGATGGAGATAATGTTTGAAGATGACTCCATGGCCCAATGGATGATGAATTACAAGAATTTATTCTGAAAATGACTACATAGCCCAATGGAGAAGGCAATTGGACTAGGATTTTGGATTCTCAACAACCCACTGGGGGTTACTGTCCCACAGTTGGAGCCATATGTTGATGTGTTTTGATCCATCAAATAGAGACCATTATTTTTCTTCAAACTTGGAAAGTTCCAAATAATCTTCAATTGTTGATCATAAAGACCCAACAAGTTTCCAATCAGCTTTAGTTCTCCATTTCTTCATAATAAAAGGATAACATAGATGGTTTCTCTTTGAAACAAAATAGAAAGAAAACAAATGATATTAAAAAAAGGAAATTCTTTATTTCTATCTTCTCACTAATTATCCCTATGTCTAAGCTTCGTTTATCACTTCACAGAATCTAAAACATAGCTCATATGCCCAAGATATGTCATTTTTCTCTCACATTCTACTTCTCCATACTTAGTTATTTTTCCTCATTTCCCTTCCTCTCTACTATCTACACTTCCATACTTGGTCATTTCACTACTACCCACACTACTCTATACTACTCCCCATATACTTAGGCATTTTTCTAATATTTCACACCATTTCCATTTTTGTATTCAAATTCATATTTCAATTTTTATTTTTCTGTTTTCCATTTACCATTTTACTTTTCATATTTCCTTTTTCCATTTTTCATCTTTCGTATGTCCATTTTTCATCTTTCGTATGTCCATTTTTCTTTTTCCATTTTTTATTTTTCATTTTATATGTTTCATATTTCATTTTCATTTCCTTACTTTCATGTAACCCTACTACTTACCTCCCCAACACTTAGTCATTTTTCATGACTTACCACGTTTTATTCTTTTCTACACTAAGTAGTCCATCGCAGATGTGGGACAACTGCCTTCTCCACTTACCCTTTTTTTCCCATGTCTTGTGTCCCACACCCACAATCCTGCTACCCTCAATTTGCACCTCTATCTTCCATGTTACCCAAATTGCACCCTTCATTACTTAGTCATTTCATTTCATTTTTGAATGCAGGCCCTCATTTCCACCTTCCTCTCCTGCATGACTTCTAACCCACATTACTTATCACTTATATTATTTCTCACTCACTTTCATACTTTTATCCAATTCTTTGAATGAATATGTGGGACAACCCTCCTCTTCATTACCTTTTTCCCTCATGTCTTGCGGCAAGAGACCATACCCTCATTTCCACCTTCTAATCCTGCATGACTTCTAATTACCCAAATTGCACCCTTCATGACTTAGTCATTTTACTTAGTTTATTTTGAATGTGGACCCTCATTTCCACCTTCCACTCTTGCATGACTTCTAACCCACATGACTTATCACTTATCTTGTTTCTTACTCACTTTTATACTTAACCAATTCTTTAAATGTGAATGTGGGACAACCCTCCTCTCCATTGAATTTTTCCTTCATGTCTTGTGATGGGATACCATACCCTCATTTCCACCTTCCACCCCGCATGACTTATCACTAATATTATTTCTTACTCACCAATTCTTTGAATGTGGATGTGGGACAACCCTCCTCTCCATTACCTTTTTCCCTCATGTCTTGTGTCCCACAACCCGCATCCTTTCCTCATACTTAGTATTTTTTACAAAGTTTTATCTCCTCACCTACCTCCTTTACCTCCGCATTCCTGTAACTCCACAAACACTTCATTTAATTTTTTAATATCAATTCGTATCCTAAGTTCTTCCCCCTTTTCATGAACCTACCATATTGGGACATGTGGCAGTGATGTGGACCTATCCCTAGGTGACACGTGGCAGTGAGGTGGACCTACCCCTGAGTGACACATGGATGGACATAGATGATTGGAAAATGACATGGTAGGTGACTGGGCAACCAAAATATTACCAAGGCATGAATTTTTCTAAGGCACGAGAGCTACACTAAGGCTTCCATAAGTTCCTCTCTTTCACACATAAATGGTAAGGGAAGTGTATGCATTATAAACACCAATTTTTCCCTTCCCAAATAAATGTGGGACTAAGAGAGGCAAAATCATATCAAGGGACAAGATTTACCCACGAACCAAATCAATGCTTGTTGAGCATCGAACTTCCTGAGCTCGTATCTTGAGTTCCCGGTGTCTGTTTTGGGAAAACAACAACTCGTTGGAAAGGAAATTTGACAAGGAAGACAATGTGACATGTTTGAATGGTTGAATTTGGCCATAAAAATTGGCTCTTTTTTCATAGATTCTTGGGAAATCTATTTGGAACCTCGACTTCCCAAGGCTATAAGTTGAAATCCAGGCCTCCAAATTTCTCTTAAGATGGCTCATTGGAAATCCAGAATAATGAAGATTATTTATAGAATGGTTTTCATGGTTGAGAAGTCACTTATCATGCTAAGAAAATTAAAATACAGTTGATTTTTTTCAAGCAGTCAACTTCAAATCTTGGAAACAAAGTTTATTAAATAATTTTTATAAAAAGGTGAAGTGGGTCCCACTTGGAGGCATGAATTTCAATGACCTAATTCATTAATAAGTGTTTAATCAAGCATTGATGTAAAGGATCTACTCTTTATTCCAACAAGAAGAAGCACGTGGGAAACTTATAAAAAAACATAAACCCTAATTGTTAGGGCAAAGCATTTCAAAGAAGCATTGGGAACAAATTTAAAAGGAGGAGAGCACCATCAAAGAAGGTTATATCATCATAATAAGATTGTATATCCTTAAATACGTAGCCATCTTTCTCATATGAAAATACAAATCTCCATTTTCTTGCTTCTTCTTCTGCTACACGATTTCTCTCAAAGCTTTGTGTTTGTATGTTTGAGACTGAGCAAAAGGCCCAGTTTGAGTGCTTTTCTTTTATTCTTCTAGGCCTCTATTTAAAAGATCAATATGATTATTTTATAGCCATAGATATGACTAATAATGTAAATCAATGTTGTCTAATTGATTCATGGAGGTTTAGTCCTTGCATTTGGTAGGCTTTATTTATGAGCATTAGTCAATCAGTTTATTGAAATGCCTTGTAATCTGAAATATATTTTATTTATTGAACTACCCATAGAACTATTTTGAGGCATAACTTTAATTATTTCTTAGACTTTGAGATTTATGAGTATGATATTTTTGAAGTGTGCTCGTCGTATTCTTTTTTCAGTCTTAAATGCAATACTCATTTAAAGTTCTTTGTGTTATAAATAATAGGTGTGCTCATTTAACCATAGACAATATAGATATATTGTCACCCAACCATAGTCTGAAGCCACCCCCGAGCACCTTAACCTTAACAGAGAATAATTACAGAAGCAAACCCTAGGTCTAGTAGCCAATCAATGTAGCATACCTCTCTCTAGAGCTAGCACACAAGGCAGAAAGTCCAAACCATAACCAAGAGAAAGTCCAAGCCTAAACTGAAAATACAAGTTGTAGTAGATGCAGCTGCAGCTACTCTCCAGACTTGCGCACTTACTAAATTTCTGCAATGTGCACTCTTAAATTTCTGCAATTGTGAGTTGTGTCTATCAAAAGAGCTCTGGCATCCTGTATTTATATTGCTCCTCCTTAGCTGTCTAGTCTTACTTCTCATTCTGGAGGCTAAAAACTCAATATTAAATATTTCCTTTAGGCAACTTGTCTTCTAGGGTTATGTCCAATGCTTTACGGTTTCTTCCTGCTTCCCAAAATATTCTATTCTTGTCAGGGTTACACGTGGAGGTTAATACCTCCCACAGCTACCATAATATCAACACTCCCTCCTAGTTAGGGAGGTATTGAAAGAAATGGTCTTGAGCACAAACATACCATTCAACCGGTAGCATCATCATAGCCACACATGTTATCTCATGATTAGATCATGAGCACCATCATCACTATCAGTATCATATGATAGCATCAACTAATTCATCTCTCGAAGCCATACTCCATCTGAGTAATCAGGCATGGTGTTGAATAAGTCACTCACTCCATAGAGTGATACAAGAACCATTCTTCTAATCCAGGCATATCTACTAGAAGAATAAATGTCCTGGACCATTTTTCATCTATAGAATGTTTTTCCATCAGTACACTGACTATTCATCTAGCTTATAATCATTTTCAAAACTACTTATAGTCTACATGGAAATCAACACAATGTCATTCAATAGAACACAATTGTGTCTATCCATAGTGTTATCACATAATATGGTCAAGACCTTAGGGGTTTGTGGTTTCTACCTAAGTCTGCAGATTTTGCCTGTATCTCTTCCTTTTGCAGACCCAATCGAGAGTTTTTCCTCTCAGATTGAATTTTTTCATCTGTTCACCTTCATCCATTTGATCGACCTATTTTCCCTTGTTGGCTTGCCTGAAAAGTTTCGACCCTAAGCCTTTCCGTTTTCCCTAAGGTCGATCACTCCTCTCTTTATCTCTGCCTTTGATCTTTTGTTTTCCTGAGCCCTTTGCCAGTCATCCGAGTAATTGTTCATAGGCCATAGTCTTGAGCACCAAGTGCAACACTTGATGGGTTTTAATGAGGATTTGAATCAGGCGAGCGAGCAAGATCAGCCTTCAACGGCAAAGATCCTTCAAGAAGATCAGATCGACGACCATCGAATGATCGGAACCTTACAGTTGCACAGAGAATAGCATCAGGCAAAGTCACGAGGTCGTAACATCATCCTAGCCATCGATCGGGGAAAGGATGTGTGGCACAGAATCAATGTTTCGCTGACTCGTGGGATGGAGCAGTCAAAGGACCGAGTCATGAGGACTCGCGAAACGTGAAGTCGCGAAGTGATTGGGGTCGTTCATTCTAGAGGGGCACGTGGCGTAAGATCCAAACCACGAAGAAAGTATTTCAGGAAAGCTAGGGTGAGAAGTTTCAATGGCTGTAAGTAACGAAACACATGTTATCACCCTATAAGTTATAGGAATCAATTGGTGACTGGGATATTATCTGTCTCTAGTGTTTTTGTTGACAAATGATTTTTCATTCTGCAAATAATTTGAAAAGGAAAAGAAAAGAAAAAGAGAAAAGAAAAAAGAAAAGAAAAGGAAAAGAAAAAGAAAAGAAAGAAAGAAAAGAGGGAATAAAAGGATTGCAATAAAGCCCCATGCAATAATAGTAACTTGGTCCATACCTTTCAAACATGGCCAAGTTCTTTTTAAATTTGATGTTGGTAGGGTAGTGAATGATTTGGCTAAACAATTTAATCTTAGCCAAAATGTCTAGTTTAGATTAGTGAATAAATCTGGCCAGACTGTCTAATCCTGGTCAGATAACCCCAAGGTAGAGTAAATTCTTAACCCAACAGTTTAATCTGGGTTAACTGTCTTAGGAAAATAGGTTAGGATGTAGGCTAGTTGTTTTATGGTTTCGTTCCAATAAAGCCAGCTTGATGTAAGTGTTGCACCATGTTTCAAATGCTTAACAGATAGTTTGCTCGAAGTCCCTTAGTGGTGTTTATTTGAAAATGTGGGGAAAAAACCATAAAATGCTTTTATCCTAAGTTTTTCCCAGCGCATGTGCTTTTCCGCGCCCCATTTATACTCTCCGCATA
>ML809086.1:41547-68246 GCA_009831015.1 Picea engelmannii | reverse complement strand
TTCCCATGGCATTATGATCCTTGCGGGATCATCTCAGAAATGCGGGTGAAGAACAAGAACATCCCGTATGTTCATGTGTCTAAGCCTGAGATTGAAAAATTCACCAATCAGACAGTATGGGTGCCTGACACCTTGGTTGAAGTGGAGCAGCAGGTTCCCCTGACCATTGTGCCTCCAACTACCATGCCACAGGTCCCTAAGGAAAAAAGGCCTTGACAAGAGTTATCTCCGCCTGTCACGGAGGTATCTTCTGAAGAGTTCCAGTTGCACACTAAGAGGCCCAAGACATTTCCAGTTCCTGGTCCAGCTGAAGAGAAAGAAACTCCGCCCACTACAGTGATTAAGTCTGTGATTCCACCTTTCAGTTCGAGCCTTCATAAGGAAATCACCACAGCAGTACCGAAGAAATCCACAGACTCCCCACTGGACACTCAGCCAGGCAAGATTGGGCCCAAGTTGAGCATTTTCGAGAAGTACGAGCTGATTAAGAAAAGAAACCAGACCCTTACCAGCAGTACTTACACTCAGTTTTGGAAGCAGACGTCCACTGCACAACATAGGCTGTTGTCTGCATTTGACACAGAAAAGGGCAGGATGCACATGGCCTTCCTCTAGGCGCAGGTACCAGACCCCAAGGTGATCACAGACTACAAGAGGGCCACCTTCGAATTCCAGACGAAGGACGTGCACCCAGCAGCTCAGATGGATTTGCACAAGCAGACAGGGGAGATGGTATTCCATACATTGGCACATTCTTTCGCTTCTGCAGCAAAATTACAGGTATCATTGAACAATGCTAAGACACAACTCAAGCTGGAGAAGATATCGTCCTTTGCGAAGGACAACAGAATCCAGACGTTGGAGGAGTTGGTCCTCAAGATCGACTATGATCCTTCGAACGTCAAAGATGCAGAGGAGATGATAAAGAAGAAGAACGCAGACATCGCCTCCTTGAGGAAACAACTGAAGCTCCCGCCCACAGAGGACTTGCAGGTGAAGGAGATAGCAGAAAAAGAAGGCGAGAAGGATGAAATGCTCAAGCTGCTCATGGAGCAAAATGCGCAGCTCAAAGAAATGGAAGCTGAGATGGAGAGATTATTAAAGGAGAAGGAGCAGATGAAGCCAATGGAAGTCATTCCATTGAGTGCCATTCTGATTTCAGGAGCAAGCACAGCAACAGTGACAGCAATCCCATCCGCAACTCCATTGACATCACAAGAGGGGACAGCCGACCTTGCCAAATCCATCGAAAAGATGAACCTGCAGGAGACAGAGATCAGCAGGCTTAAAAAGGAAGTTGAGAACCTCCAGGAACTCAAAACTTCCTTCCAGACCAGTCTCTCCAAGGAAAAGCAAGTAACAGAACATCTCAAGAAGGAGCTACAGCAGCTCCAAAAGCAAACAGTGGCAAGGAAGACTTTGGCTGAGGTCAAAGAGAAGGTATGGACAGACATCATAAAGTCCATAAATGAGATATGGCCTATGATCCAAATCATGTTTGAGTAGAATGAGTTGGTCCAGAGGAGAAAATAGGCCATTGAGAATATCATAGTAGAATTGGGAGACATGCCAACACAGGCAAATGAGATCATCAAGTTCCTCAATTCTAAGACCAGAGAAGAGTTGGAAGAGCTGAAGATCGAAGACAAAACAGAGACCATCCTTGAGGCCAAAAGAGTTATGACCAAGAGAGGTCTAATGCTTCAGCTGGAAGAAAAGGTTCAGGTCATGGACCAAGGGGTGCAAAGGTTCTTCAACAAGATTGAAGCTCTCCAAAAGAAAGGTCTACCTGGTCTGAAGGTTATTAATGATAAACTGATGACACTTCCGGATTACAAGAAGAGATTGACTGAGGTGTCTAAGGACAGTTCAAAGTTTGCTGGCATATAAGGGAGCATTATTGGCAAAGCATTCCTGGATGCCCTCCAGTGAGACATTAGTATCCAGCACAAGATTCGATACATATTCCTCACCAAACCTACATTCGCCAAGTATACAGAAATGGACGAAGTGTATCGAAGGCTGCTCAAAGTCATTGTATCTAGTCATCTCATATGGGAGGAACTCTGCGATCTGCTCGATTAGCAGATGAGTTGTCCAGGACCAATCACGTGTCCAGTCAGAAGAGGTTGTGCAGGAACCTTGCCAACGGCCTACCCTAGAAATCAGCAAGTAGTTACACCAAGTCATCAAGCAGTTCCTAGATTTAGGAGATTTGTTTAATTTGTTAGGCTAAAAATAGAATTAGCACGTCCTGATCATTTATGACAGGAACGTTTGTAATTTGAGTTATAAATACTTCACCTTTCGAAGTATTGAGGGTTGTTGATCTTCACACCCTGACGCTATCAGACTGTAACATTTTTGAAGAGATCTTCCATTAATAAAGAGGAGGCACTTTTACAGGACTCTTGCGTGTATTCACTGGTGATGTTATTCTCTAAGTTGAATGTTACTCTTGCTTTGTGATCATATTGTTTTCTGAAACTAATCTTTAAGAGTAACGAATGTTGCAGGATTTATCTTAGATACCTTGTTTCTGACTCAAAATATTTTAGTGTTTATCTTCTGGTGTTTTCAATTAAGGAATTCTTAACTGCTTCTTAGTTGAAATTATCTTTCTTATCTTTTCTTCTGTCCATCATCTAAGCTATTAAAAGATCCAGTGAGTATATTATCTCGCCCTGTATAAGTCTTCCTTCACGTTTCTGGTTGTATTTCATTTTTATTAAACACAGACCCCATAGCCCAATGGATGTGTAGACTGTCTCAACCAAATCAAAAACACTTTGACAACAAAACAGACCTATTTATTTATCTAGCCTAATATCTAAAATTGAAAACATAGCTAAATCATATAGAGAGATCCCTCTCTGAAGTTGGAAGGGCTAGATCCCAGCTTCAAAAGTGGTTGGATAAAGTTACATTTGTAGATTTCTTCTGTTTCAACCTCTAGAAAATTTACCAAGTGCTAACAACACCGATACAATTTGGGTCGTCCGATGCAAAGAGACGCGTGTCGCCCGATCCAGGCGATCGCAATTTCGCGACTCGAGGTTTTGAACATGGGGCACATCATGAGTTCGTGAAACATGAAATCACGATGCGCCTAAGAGTTAGGCCCGCAATCACGGACCGAAGTCATATGGAGAGAGGGGCCAAAGAAAGGAAAGCACTTGGATGAGCAACGGGCGGTTGAGATAGTTCAAGGAACTGATCGTGGTCGTCGAATTCGAGGTAAGTCCAACCATTGATCAGGGTGGGCCATTTCGTAGGATCAAGCATTGGGATATTTAAAGTCAAGGCGGAAGAAAACTCCCAAAATACCAAATCCTGAGATTTCGTATGGATAAAGCACGAGGTCACTGCCCGCAGTCGCGTGGAGCAAAAGATAAGGAGTTGTGCGAGAGATCCAAGCACCCAAGTTGGTCATAGAGATGGATCAACATGGTCTCAAGAAGTTGAGATAAATCAAAGAAAGTCATGAGCATCGCCTGGAGCATCCACGGATGTCAAAATCTGTCCCAATCCCAACACAGGTAGTTAATGGAAACAGGGAAGGTGGTTGAAACCTCGTTTCACCACATAAATGGAAAGCATGGAAGCTTGGTTGTAGAGGCAGGCTGTCAAACCAAGGTCTCCCTATCAATGATTTTTTCTACAAAGCCCATACTGATCCGAGATCGCATATGACAGAAGAAGATACAGATGGCAAGCCTTGAATGCAATCGCCAGAGTGTGATTCTAAAGGGAGCGATTTGTTTTGAGTATAAATACTCAGTTTTGATATTTTTTTATGGTCGATGGTAGAGCAAAGCTCCTGTATTGTAAAGTTTTAATGAACATTCTGGTCATCTGGTTATGTATATGCATTTTGAGACTTCTTGTTTAATGACAGTCAGCTTTCTTACTCCCTCTGGTTTCCCCCTAATGCTGAAAGAGTTCATGATTGACTGATTCACTTGAATTATTGTGACTGCATTATGATGAAAGTTTGATTATAGTGTTGTTATAATTCCTTTCAGTTTCTTTGATATTTAAATTTGAGAAGTTCTTGTGTTTATATTGTTCTTCATTGGACTATTGAAGGACTTGATGTCCTTGGTAGATCTCCACATTTTCTCACCGAAGTCTTCCTCCTACTCACACTTACTACAACTTACTGTCTAAAGTTAAACTAAGACCTCACCTGCTCATGCATATAGGTCCAGTTTTTTGAGTTAAGACGATATTTTCTTGAGACTCCGCCCATTTTACCTTTTTATAACCAACCTGTGACATAAAACTCTGATGGGTATCGGGCTTGCCTTTCCCGCAATCTGAAGGGCGACTTCCGGTGCTAACATTTATGGCACCGTTGTCGGGGACGAAATTGAAGATTTTCCCTGGGATTGAACGACAAAGCTTACTGGTTCTGAAGGTGCATCAGAACTTAGTACATCAAAGATTGCAATTGTGCACCTAGCAACTCCATTGATGAAAATCCACTAGCGACTCCACTTTTTCAATTGTAGCTTCTAGAGGGAGACACACGAGGTATAATCCACAACTGCCTTTAGCAACACCTGAAGTTGATCCAGAGAAAATTGTCAAAGAGAAAAAGACCCTCCAAGAAGGTACTTCTATTGTTGAACCATTTATTTCTGATGATTTTCATTGTCCTCCTGTAGAAACTCCAATATCTGCTTCGCAATCTCCTATTCTACCATATGTTGGAGTTTCCCGAATTTTAAATTTTGGGAGTGTTCCTGTTGAGTTTTTCCCTCCTGATCTTGTTTTAGAGGGAGAAATATTTTTCACTCCTATTTCCCCTGAAGTTTTATCGTGGTTTAGACCCAGCGCCTCAGAAGATTTTCCTACCCCGAGCTTTACCACCCCTCCTCCTATTATGGTTGCTACTGCGCGAAGAGAACCCCCTACTCTCTCAAGCCCCGTAGACTTTTCTTTAAATCCTCTGTTGTTTCCCTTTCCTCCCGGAAGCTCAGTTCCAGTCTCCCCTGTTCAAACCCCATCTCCTCCTAATTCTCCTCCACCTATCATCCCTATGGCAGGCGCTAATCCTCCTAGAAACATAATGGATTTCATAGTCGCTGCTAGATATGCCCCCATGGTCTTGCCTCGGCCTCTTAATGCCCTCCCAGTCGGTGGCTACCTTAAGCAGTTGCCTAAGTTTACAGGGGAGGGAGACATAACCACAGAGGACCACCTTGTGGCTTTCTATAGTTATGCGGATAACTATGTCATAGTGGACAAGGATGTATGGATGAGGATTTTTGTTCACAGTCTTGATGGAGAAGCCACAAAGTGGTTCAGAGCTCTGGCTCCTGGATCCATCGCTGGGATTGAGGATCTTGATGAGGTTTTCTTGAGACAATGGGGGGATAAAAATGACTTTATGTATTATATCACAGAGTTCGGGTCCCTAAAGAGAAAAGAGGGAGAGTTTGTCTCTGACTTCTCATAAATGTTCAACAATATGTACAGTAAAATCCCTGCTGAGATAAAGCCTACAAAGGCCTCTACCAAAATTACCTATGCGGACAGCGCTTTTGACCCTCACTTTTGCCTCCTGTTAAGAGAAAGAAGAGCTACTTCCTTGGCTCACATGCAAGATGCAGCCCTAGAAGTAGAGTCTAACATATTAGCAGTTGACCGTCTCAGGAATAAGACTGAAAGAGAACCTCGGAATAGAGGAAGGGAAAGATCGGAAGCCTCGACCTCCAGCCCCTCTGCCTTCCCCCCTCAAATGGATGAAGTAACCAAGTTACTTAAATCACTTTCGGCTAGAATGGAAAGGTTGGAATTAGAAGGGAAGAAGACATATATAAATCCTCAAAATATTGATAACAAAGGCAACTTCAGGAGGCCGAATAGAAATGCTCCTCAAATCATGCCAAGGGAACAAAGGGACAGAGATAGAAATGATCAGAAAATTCAAACCCCTCTCCAAAAAAACCTTGTTACTGAGGAGGAGAGGGCGGAAGAAGAGCTTGAGCTTGATCCTGAAATCCATTGTGTTGGAGACACCTCCCCATTTCCTCATTTAACTCAATCTGCATACAAGGAATCCCTCATGAACAGTCAAATAAATGAGTTGAGTAAAGGGGAAAAGGCCAATAATAGCCCAAGTAAATACAACCTCATATCTAAGAATAAAGAAGGGAAGTTTGGCGTCCCTAATCTAGTTCCCAGAGCAGAGAATCCTGCTAAAGACACAACAAACACCAGCAAAGAAAAGAAATCTTAGAATCTCCCTCCAATAGCCAAATACCCTATCCCAGAGGTGAAAGAAATTCTAAAGCCCCCTTTCTCCTTTAACTTTGAGCATGAAATTCAGAAGATCAGAATCCATGTCCCTCTTTCAGAGCTAGTTAAGCATGAAGACTTCAAAAGGTCCCTCTCTAAGCTGTTGTAGCCTGAGCCACCCTGTCATTCCACATACTCGGTGAATCTCCAAGATGAAAAGCCCGCAGTCATTTTAGTTCCTATGATAGAAGACAAAGATGTTTCATCCCCTCCCTTCTACACATCCCTGAACATACACAATAAGGTGTTGCATAACTGTTTGATGGATTCTGGGGCGTCTCATAATCTCATGCCCAAGACTGTCATGGAAGAACTCGGATTAGAAATCACAAAATCTTATCATGATTTATATTCTTTTGAATCGAGGAGTTGTAATGTCTTGGGTCATCAAAGATCTGGTGGTAACCTTGTTTCAGTTGCCCATGAAAAGTGTGGTCATGGATATCGTGGTGGATGATGTCCCTCCCAAGTTTGGCATGCTATTGTCAAGATATTGGATAAAAAGACTCGGAGGAACATTACAGATGGACCTCACATATGCTACCATTCTAGTCTTTGGAGGGAAACATAGGAGATTGTACAGAGAAGCTCAGTTGGCATACATTATCAACAATGAAGTCGATCCTACCAATCATCTTATCTTTGCCCTTGATACTGATCTGGGATCCAATTTGTTGCAGCTCACTGATACTCCTGAAGCTCCTCTTCAAATCATAAAGAAACTCATTTATTTTCATGAAATACCTCCCCCAACTACTTCTGTGTGGAAGATGTTCTTTGACGGAGCCTTTTCTAGGAAAGGTGATGATGGCGGAGTGGTTTTTGTGCCACCTTGTCAAGAAACCATATCCCTGTCATACAAATTAGAATTTGAAACTACCAATAATGTGGTAGAGTATGAAGCTCTTGTTTTAGGTTTAAGGGCTGCAAAAGAAATGGGAATTGAAGAGATAGCAGTGTTCGGGGATGTTGATTTGATTGTCCAGCAGATCATAAATGCTTATCAGGCCAAACACCCTCGGCTCAGAATTTACAGAAATGAAGCGTGGGATCTTGTTGACAACTTTTTCTTGGATTTCAACATTTCATTTGTCCCCAGAGAAGAAAATGTCATGGTCGATTCGTTGGCTGTATCAGCAAGCCAGTTCAGGATCCCACTGCCACCTAAGCTCAAGTATGATGTTGAGATTAGATATATTCCCTCTGTACCTGATAATATCAAGCATTGGAAGGTGTTCGAGGATGATCTTGAAATCATAAGATTTATTGAGTCGGTTGATGAGTTCTCTGCATTACACATTGATCAGGATCATGATTCTAAGGGTGACCCTCCCCTTGAAGTATTTTTAAATTTAAATTGCTAATCACCATATTGTTCAGTTGCCTAACAATCACATTCCAAAGGGAATGGTTCCTTTGGAAAGATTGTTCGATGGGAACGATGTGGAAGTAAAACTTAAAGGCCCAACTGAGGATGTTGATGTAGTTGAGTGCAACATTGGTACAGAGGGGGATCCAAGTTTGTTAAGTTGTCAAGCAGCCTGTCAAGGGAGTAGAGAGCCGAGTATGTTGAGTTATTAAAAAAATTCGTTGATGTGTTTGCCTGGACCTATGAAGACCTCAGGACGTATGACACCAGCATTATTGAGCATAAGATTCCACTGAAGGAGGAGGCTAAACCATTTATGTAGAAATTAAGACAAATAAATCCTATGTTGTTGCCTATTATGGAAAGGGAGGTAAAAAAGTTGTTGAATGCCCAAATCATTGTCCCATTGAGATATTTTGAATGGGTGGCCAACCTGGTCCCGATGAGGAAAAAGAGTGGGGAAATCAGACTTTGTGTCTATTTCAAGAACCTCAACAGGATCTCAAAGAAAGACAATTACCCCTTGTTGAAAATGGAACACATATTACAAAGGGTAATTAGCGCATCAAGGGTATCCATGATCGACGGATTTTCGGGATACAATCAGATCTTTGTCCTGCCTGAAGACAGAGAAAAGACAACCTTCACCACTCCTTGGGGTACATTCATGTATGCCAAAATTCCCTTTGGATTGATGAACATGGGGAAAACCTTTTAGAGAGCCATGGATATCGCTTTCATTGGAGAAAAGGACAAGTTATTGGTCATCTATCTGGATGACATAACAGTCTTCTCCAAATCTGATAAAGAACATTGTCAACATCTGAGGAAGGTCTTCTTGAAATGCAGAAGGTTTGGTCTCTCCCTAAATCCCAAGAAATCATTATTTTTTATGCAGGAAGGAAAATTATTGGGGCACATAGTATCAGCTGAAGGAGTTAGGATCGATCCCAGCAGGGTAGAAGCTATTCAAGCCTTATCTCTTCCCAGATCCAAGAAAGAAGTTCAGTCCTTTATGGGTAAACTCAATTTCCTGAGAAGGTTTGTTTCAAATTTCATTGAATTAGTGAAGCACATCACAGCCATGCTCAGGAAGGGGAGTGAAGTGAAATGGACCACTGAGCCCAGAGAATCCTTCAACCAAATTAAGAAGGCACTGACTGAGGCACCCGTGTTGATCAGTCCTTATTATTCCAAGGATTTCTTGATCTTTTCCTTTGCTTCATGTGATACTGTAGCAGTTGTTTTGTTGCAGAGAAATGTTGAAGGGTTGGAACAACCTATTTCCTTTTTCAGCAGAGCATTGATGGATGTGGAGGTCAAATATGACATTATGGAGAAGCAGGTCTATGCCTTGGTGAAAGCTCTCAAGGCTTTCAGATTCTATGTTCTGCATTCAAAGGTCATTGTGTATGTCCCTTCATCTTCTGTGAAGGACATTCTCATTCAGCCTAACATTGACGGGAAAAGGAGCAAGTGGATTGCCAAAATCCACGAATTTGATCTGGAAATAAAACCTACCAAACTAGTTAAAGGCCAAGGTTTAGCCAAGTTGTTGACTGAATCTAATCACAAAGCTCTGGAGGTTAACTTCATCCACACGTGCTCAGAAAATCAGCAGGCTGAGTTGTCTGATAAAATTCCTCAGGACAACCCTCCATTGGCATAATGCACATGGTACAAAGACATTATATATTTTCTGCAAGAATTAAGACCCCCTGATGGTACAAGAAAAAGAAAGGCAAGAGATTTAAAGCTCAAAGAAATTAGATATTGTCTTATTTACCAGGTTCTGTATTGGAAGGATCCTCTAGGATTTCTCTTAAGATGTCTGGACCCATAGGAGGCCCAGAATATTATATTTGATTTCCATGACAGCCTATGTGGGGAACATCATTTCTGGAGAACTATGACCTACAAAATCCTCAAGGCTGGGTACTACTGGCCTACTTTATTCATTGATGTCTGTGCAAATATCAGGGCTTGCATCAAATGTCAGAAATTCACTGGGAAGCAGCAGCTCAAGTCTCTGTCGTTGAAGCCCGTAGTAGCTTCAGGACCCTTTCAACAGTAGGGCGTAGACTTTATTGGGGAAATCCATCCTCCTTCAAGCGGTCAACACACATGGATATTAACTGCAACATATTATTTCACCAAATGGAGAGACGTTGTCCCCACGAGGAATGCCTCTCACAAGGTGATCATTGGTTTTATGGAGGATATTATAGTAAGATTTGATTGTCCAAGCAAAATCATCACTAATAATGTTGCCTCCTTCAAGGATGAGTCGTTGATCAAGTTTTGTGAGCAGTTTAGAATTACATTGATTCACTCTACCCCCTACTATCCCTAGGGCAATGGATTAGCAGAGTCCTCTAACAAAATCCTGATAAAAATTATCAAAAGACTATTAGAGGACAACAAGAAATATTGGGATTCAAAGCTCAAATTTGTTCTGTGGGATGATAGAGTGACTACAAAGAGGTCCCTGGGTATCTCTCCTTTCCAACTTGTGTATGGGACTGAAGCAGTTTTCCCTTCCCAGCTCGCCTTGCCTATGGCGAAATTATTCCAAGACTGCCACGGAGAGCCTGATGACATGATCAGGAGAATTCACCAGCTGGTGGAAGTGCAACAAACTAGAGAGTAGGTGATGGACAAAGCACATGATCGTCAGCAGAAAATCAAGCAATCCTTTGACAGGAAAAGCAGCAAGGAGGATTTATAGATGGGAGATCTAGTACTCAAATTGGATGCACCCAGGCAAGACAAGGGCAAGCATGGAAAATTTGAAGCCCTTTGGATCGACCCCTTCAAAATCTTTAAAGCATTTTCAAACAACACTTACAAGTTGCAGAATCTGCAAGGTGATGAATTTTTTGGTGATCCTGTAAATGGGCACTTCCTGAAAAAGTTTTTTGTTTAAAGCACAATCAGCGTCCCACCATTGTAAATACCATCTATGTTTTATGTTTATTTTTGTTTAGTTTTAATAGGAGACTGTTGGTTATTTCTTCCTCTTTCTGTTCATCTGAGTTATTGACCCAGGGTTCATGTCATTCGGGTTTCCAACAAAGCCTCTAAAATTATCGGTCCTCCTGGTAAACTAGAAGGCAACGCAGTACACAGAATGCACTGCACAGTCTCACCCGAGATAGCTTTAAATAGGTGATTGTACGACTCCGGTGTTTACAGCCTAGGATAGAGTAGGGGATTGGGGTTTCCTGACTAAAATCATATATCATGAGTTGTTGGTGTAATCTACTTATTCCTTTTGGTCGCATACATATGTTCCGCAAGTTATTTCCCAGACAACATAAACAGATTCCTAACAATGTATTAACCCATTCATCAAACCTAACCGTTGATTGTTGAAAGAAACTAAAGACATGCATGCATTCATCACATTACACAAATATTACCGTGGTTCATCCCCTCCTGGGCTATGTCCACAAAGATTTGGCTCTGGGCTCTTTTATTATAATAGTTATGTCATTTTGGCGTCGTGCGCTTACAATTTCCTCCTTACAGGTAAGATCTATACGAGGCGAACTAGATCGCACCAGGCCCTACAACCTGCAGTATAATCCTCAGATCTACCTTCCCACTTCTCTCCTTTTCTCAACAGCTTACAACAATTGGTTCACACAATCAAGAAAAACCCTTGCATATCGCATTCGCCCGTGCATAGCCACTATAACAGTAACCAACAATAGTAACAATAACAATTCAACAACCCTATATGATACCTTTGTATCTATATTTATACATTTCGGGCTCTTCAGCCATTTACAGTGTATTACCAAAACCCTAACCCTACCGACGTTAGGTCTTCCTCCCATGCGCGTGATGTTCTTCTTCCAGCTATCGCTTTCCTTATGCACGTGTTCTTGCATGTGCACGTGTTGTTCTTTCGCCAGTTGTTACGTCGATTTCTGCATGCTTTCTTGCCCATGATCGTTCTTCTTTTCCCTTTGGCCTGGTGCCAACAGGCCCCCAACACTGACATGTGACTCGTCCTGAGTCACCTGATTTCTCTATGCCTCCTCAATCTCTGTGGTGATCGTCTGGAACTTTTCCTGCAATTTTGTTGCTTTTGTCAGTGCCTGCGCGGTTTTCTCCTTGATGATGTCTACTGTCTGAAATGCCAATTCGTCACTCATCAATCCTACGCATTCTAGCTGGGTCTATGTTATCTGTGTTCTGGTTCCTTCCGCTTGCGCAAGTACTTCTACTACCCGTTCCTGCAGCGGTTCTATTTGAGCCCGACGCTCCTGTTTCTGTGTTTGCGCAGTGATACATTTTGTCTGCATCTTCTTCAACTCTTGCATCCCCTTTACTCATTCTGGAACTGGTGTGGTCTTCTGTCACTGCTTGAGTTCTTGGATTGTTGCATTGATCCTCTCCTCTTCCTTGTCCCAGTGTTGGACCTGTGGATCTTCTTCCAGTCTTGTCCAAATTTGTGTTGCTTTCTCGAACAAGTCAGCTGCCATGCTAATCTGTTTCTCTATCTCCTGCAGTTGTGTTGTTGCTTCCTGCTTCCTTTTCTCCTTCACTGTTGGTGGAGTTGTTGGTCTAATTTGCTCTCGGAGATCCTCGATCTCCTTCTGATATCGATCAATTGCCTACGCAATCTGGTCGATCTTTTCTGCAGCTGGGAGTTCATTTCCTTGCGCAGTGCTTGGAAGTTTCCCAAAGATTTCTTCCACTCTGCGTTCCAGTTTGTTTCTGCATTCTTTCTCCTCCTGAGTTTCATATTTGGCCTGCGCACAAACTGTTTCCAGTGCTTCCCGCTTCTTTGTTGCTTGTTGTAGCTTGACTAAATTTTTGTGTGCTCGAGACTGCATCTCGTGGTCGACGCTAAACTAAATTTTGTATAGTGCCCTTGATGGCATCCTTGTCAAGACCAATTGGATGTGGTCCAAATCCTTCAAGGGTGTCTGTCCCACAATTTCATCCATTCGCGGCATGCTAGGCTCTATGTAGATTGTTGAATGCATGTTTGGCATCGAAAGAACTGGGTCTCGTTCTTCTACCTCCACTCTATCTTTGTTATGTGTTGTCGATGGCTCTACACCTCTGCTACTACTTACGCTCTGGGATTTCCTAAGTTTCTTAAGAAGCTATCCCATTTATGCCAGTTCCTTCTGCAGTATATCTCTGTGGTGCGCTGCATGATCGAAATCTTCTGCGAGGCAGTCCTGGACCATTCTGGCGATAATCTCTTCATCGTCCTCTGTGATCGTATAGTCTGGTGTTGCTCATTGTGCCTTTGTTTTCTTGCGTGCACCTGCTTCCTGTGCAGCTGGTCTCTTAGTTCCCCCTGGTTCCTGTGTGATGGGGTTTGGGGCAGTTTCATGTACTCCCTCAACCTGTTTCCACTGCCCATTGGTCGGATAAGTGGTTTCTTTCTTCCCCTTCTGGGTCCCTGGATGCTCTGAGTCATCATCTGCCTGGGTCGACTTGCTTTGGCCCGTTCTTCGTTTCTTTGGTACTGGGATTTGCGGAGGCTGTGTTTCCGTCTGTGTAGCCCCTACTTCTGTTGTTTGTTCCAGTACTTCTCTGGGTATGGTTGGAATCTTCCATTCATCCATCCATTCATTGATGATCATATCGATATCACCCTCAGTGATGCAGTAGTGCATTTGTAGCCACTGTTTATCTGAATCCTACCTTGGTTGTATCCAAATGGCTTATCGTCTGGCCCAGAAATTAGTGATGTCCCCATATCGTGTGAAAGCCTCTGGTGTTATTCTCCATGCTCAGTTGATGGCTTCCTGTATGTCCCATAGGTATGGTTAAAATACAATTCCATTCTCCCTCTTATGCTTGGCCTGTGGCACGGATCTCAGTACATGATATCTTTCTCCCGCTGGATGTGGTGTGGTACAAAAGGTGACATGTTCTAGTTCTCGCCATCCCATGAAGGCTATGAGGGTGATCAGCCATGAGTAATGAAATTTTGTACCTGCGTACTGCGCGTCTTTGCAGTCCACTTGGAACAAGTTTGATAAGTATGGCACCCAGCTCATGGAGGTGCCTTCTGTGCACTAAGTTACAACATCGATGAATCCTGTCGGTACTTCTTCTTTGCGAAATTTTCTTAGAAGTTTGCATGCTAAGATCTGTGTGCCTAATTGTGTAGCTACATTATTGATCCGTTTGATTATAATACCTCTTGTTCCCCTATCGGTACCATATTTCTTCTTCATTTCTTCTGCCAACGTTTTTTCCTTGGATTTATCATCCAGAATCAGCACGGGATCCATACCTTAGGTGGGTAGTCCTGTTATCTGCACGATAAGTTCCACAGTTATAGGGACAGGTTTGTCGAGCCATATATCCCCTCCATGCATCACTGCTAATAGTTGCTTGACGCATGCTGTCGCTTATTGGTCTCTGCCAAAGTGTGGTATCTTCAACAATCCTAAAATTCATGTTCTGTCCAGTCCAATTGCCCACTAGTGTGGTTGACTGATCGTTTCCCCAAGTTGGTTCATGACTATTTTCTGCATAAATATCTATGGTGCAACCTCTGATATTTGGTTTCATCTGATACGTCGTGGTCAAAATACTTGATCTTTTCGACGTGACCTAATAGTTGTGGGTCTACCTATGCTCCCTATGGCATGCATTGTAGCACGATTTTTGTCGCTGGTTTCTTGCGAGGTGAAATCGGTATCTGAACTTTGTCCTCTTGCTACGTTGGTTGGTTTGAAGTTCCAGCAATTCCCGGTTATCCCCCTGTCATCCACTCTGGCCAAGCCCAGGTAGTTCCAGCGGTCTCCTCTGTTGGTTGACCTAAGTCAGGTGCTTGCGTTCTATCTGGTTTCTCTTCTGCTCCCAGGTGTTGTGCCATTCCGTTCACGTCCATGGCTGCTTCAGTGTGTTCAGGTTGTAGTTCCTATTGGGTTCCTGCTTCCTTGTTCTGAGGTTCTTGAGTCACTGCTAGTGTATCTTGTTCCATGGCCTCTGCTTGTGGCTACTGAATCTCTTCCGGTATTGGTGTAGATTCTACGAGTATCTCCTCCGGCGATGGGATTTCGTTAATATCGACGATTTCTGATTGTTGCTGCTCATTTCCTTCCAGCGGTCCTCGTGACCTAGTTTGAGCCCTGGTCGATCTGGTTGTCTAGTCTGGTTCGGCTAGCTTCGGTGGTGCCATAATGGTGGTTTTTGAACGTTTGTTGAGTTCGAATGGCTTTGGTGAGCTATGTGGTCTCTCTCTATTCATTCTAGTTGTTATTATGCTCTCTCTATTCTTCTTTCGTAAATAAACTAGTTGCTTTTGTGCTCGTGTGTTGTATGGGCTTGTCGTGAATCTTGTCGAAGACGCTTCCTCCATTGTGTGATTAATGCACCATAATTGTGGGTTCAATGCATCTGTGGCAGTTTCGTGCTTTCCATTACACCCACTTTGTCATCTCCAGTTGGCGCGTTTAATGTGATGTCCCATCGATCCTTGCCTTGCTTTAATTTTGCTTTTTGCTGTCCTGTCAGCCTTCTTTCTCTGACTTTTATTTTCCCTCTTATTTCCCTTTTTAATATGACCGTTGTTCTTTCCCTTGTGGACTTCGTGTTTCCTATTGCATGCGGTCTGTTCATATCTGAAGTGTTGCGCGCTTGTTTTTTTTTTTTTTTTTAAGTACTACGTGGTGGGTGGTCGACTGTCCTTGTACAGCTTCAGTCATCTCCCATTAATCATCCCTCTGAGGTCTGTGCCTGCTAAATCTCTTAATTGTACCGCTCCTTCGTCTGTTACCAACTTTACCTCGTATGGTCCTAGCCAATGCATCCTCAGCTTTCCTGGGTGCTGAAACGACTTAGTGTCGTAGAGTAATACTAGATCGCCTTGCTTAAACGTTTTCCTCTTGATGTGTCAATCGTGCCAAGCTTTGTCTCTTTCTTTCTGTACTTGTTAGTGGAATCCTGCCAAGATTCGATCTTCCTCCATTGATAGTAACTGATTCGGTCTTTCCTGTATTGTGCCTCGTTCTATCATTTGTGTGATCACTGCTACACATAGACTAGGTATTAACAATTCTAAAGGCATGACTGCTTCTTGGTCGTAGACTAGTTTGAATTGTGTTTGCCCTGTCAATTTTTTTCATGTAGTCCGATATGCCCATAATACTGCTGGTACCTTGAGGTCCCAATTGTCTCTATTGACGTTACAAATCTTTGTCAAAGCATTCTCTAGAATTTTGTTGAAGGATTCTACTGTGCCATTTGCATGTGGGTGGTATGGTGTGCTTTTCTGGTGATGAACTTCAAACTCTTCAAGCATCGCATAGATGGTGTTGTTTATGAAGTGCGTGCCTTGGTCACTCATCAAAACTCTTGGGCACCCAAATCTAGTAATTATGTGTTCAAACAAGAAGTGTGCAGCTATCTCTGTGCTACAATCTCTTACTGGTGCGGATTTCGCCCATCTTGTTAGGTATTTCGTCGCGGTGATAATATATATTTCCCCAGTTCTTTTGGCTGGTGGGTTAATTGGTCCCACAAAGTCTATTGCCCATTTTTCGAATGCCTGTAATGTCACTTGCGGTTGCAGCGGCATCTCGTCCCTTGTGTTGGGTTTGCCTATCCTCTGACAGACATCACATCGCTGACAGTACTCTTTCGAGACTCTGTGGATCGTTGGCCACCATAACCCTGCGCATAGTACCTTCTGCACGGTAGCTTTTTCTGCATAATGCCCTCCTGCTATTCCCTCATGGGTTTATGCTAGAATTCGTGGATGTTCGTTCTCTAACACATATCTTCGTAAGATGTTATCTACGCTCATCTTGTAGAGATGTCTTGCGATCAATTGATAGTCAGCTACGCGGACTACTAGGTTATTTTTCTACGTAGTGGTGTATTCTTGTGGCGCGGTGCCTGTGCTCAAGTACTGGATGATTTATGCGAAGTAGTCATCAATAATCTATACTGAGAATAATTGTGCATCCGAAAAATTGTCTTCTAAGTTCGTCGGCTCTTGTCCATTGGTGACCCATGATAGGTGGTCAGGTCCTGCGTTTAGTTTCCCTGGTTTAACTATGACTTCAAAGTCAAATTCTTCAAATAACAGTAACCATCGACAGATACTCCCCCCCAACACTAGCTTATTGACTAGGTATTTCAGGGTTAAGTGATCTGTAAACATCTTAAAGTGTTTTCCCAATAGATAATGTCTGAACTTCTGTAGTGCATAAACCATAGCTAGGCCTTCTCTTTCTGTCGTGTTATAATTATGTTCTGAGTCCGATAATTTTCTGCTTGCAAACACTATCGGGTGATCCAAGTCTTCCGCTCATGGTTGTGCTAGGATAGCTCCCAGTGTTATCGCTGATGCATCTACATGTACATGGAATGTCTTCTCCCAATCTGCAAAGACTAATATTAGTGCAGTGACCATCTTTTCCTTCAGGGTATCCAGACCTTCTTGACACTCGTCATTCCAATGATACTTTCTATCCTTCCTTGACAATTTTTCCATTGGTTTTGTAATCTGTGCATAGCCTTTTATGAATTTCTTGTAGTATCCTATGTGTCCTAACGTTTCTCTTAACTGGTGGACTATTTTTGGTGCTGGTAGATTAACGATGACTACAATTTTTGCCGAGTCCACTAGAAAGCATTGTTTGCATACTATGTGTCCCAATAGTATCCCAAATGGTGTTCCAAATATGCATTTCTTGATGTTCAATGATATCTGGCACTGTCTGCATCATTCTAGCATTAGTCGTAAAACTTCCACATGGTTTTTCAGCAAACTATAAACTATCGAATCATCCAGGTACACTTCGAGAAATTGATGGATGAATTCCTTGAACGCTATGATGACCACTCTAGAGAATATCGCAGGTGCATTATTCAGTCTGAATGGCATGATGGTATACTGGTAAGATCCCCATTCCATTGCAAACGTGGTCTTGTGTCTATCCTCCTGTGTTATTCTAATCTGATGGTAACCTGAGAATCCATCGGTAAAAGAATAAGCTTCGTGGCCCCCCACATTTTCTAGTACTTCATCTGTGAACGGTGTAGGGAATGGGTCATGAAGGAATGCATTGTTCAGCTTCCTCAAGTTGATGCATACCCTAATTCCTCTTCCCTGTTTCTTATCCTCTACTACCATCGGGCCTATCCACTCTGATTCCTTGACTGGTTCGATGATGTCGGCCTCGAGCATCCTGTCGATCTCCTCTTAAATTTTTTGTTTATATATGGGGTTCAGTCTGTAGGGTCATTTTTTAATAGGTCTCACGTCTAGTCTGAGTGGTATTTTCATTTCTCCTAATTCTTCGGCTATACCCTTTATTTCTGTAAAGGTGGTAGGAAGAAGGTCGCTATATTCGTGAAATAATTCTATGATGCTTTATATTGTTTGCTCATCCCAGTAATCTCCAATGTTGGCCTTGGGTTTCTCATCAGTCCCGATGTTAACCTTCTTTATCTTGATTGGTGTAGAGATGACTCTTGATTCTATGGGTGGTCCTTCCACATTCCTCTCGCCTTCCCCTTCTTCGATCTAAATATCACGCTGATCATCTTCATTCGGTGTGTCCTCTTGTACATGGTAACATGACAGTAGTTCCTTGATTGTCTGCTTATTTCATTGTTGTTCTTCGGTGGTAACTTCTAGGTCTGATTCTTTAATGAATATGATGTCTCTGATCCGTTGCAAGGTCGCATCGATGTTGGGGTTCTCATCCTTGAATGAGAAAGTGACTACAAAGTTGTGTTGCAATGTCGCCCATGTCTTGGTTCCTTTGCGCAATTCTTGGTCTGTATACCAGTTTGTTGGTATTCCTTCTAACATATGAATGAAGTGATGAGGCCATTCCTTTGGTGGTGTCCTTTTCCACAGCATTTGACAAGCCTCCAAGTGTTCTGCTGGTGTCCCTAGTTCTTCGTATTTCTGTTGTTACCTGTCCGTTCTGTGCCGAACTGTATGCGCAGTAACCACTTGCATTGATACCAATCTGTGATGGTCTCCTTGTGTATGCCCCACCATCTTGCGGGTGTGTCTTTTAGTGCTAAATCCAGTGCTAGTAATCTCTAGTTTTCCAATACTTCGTCTTCATATTGTGTGACGAAAGTTTCCAAATCATTCAGTCTATGAAAACTGGGTGGTTCCTTGATTTCTATGCCTACCCATCTTACTGCGCGGTCTATTCTGGCACATCTTCTCATGGAGACTTCGTGTAGTCTTTGTTGCCAGTTTTATAACCCGGTGTCTAAATCTGTTGCGCATGAAGTAATGCTCCGCCAACTGAGTACCCTGTCTACAGTTGGGTTTACATAGTCCTCATCGCGCACAGTTGTTCTGTACAACTAGTCGATTTCTTCTAATTCCAGACAAGTGGGTTCTACGAACCTCTCCCCTTTTGATGGGTCTAGTGGTGCTATGACCCTATAGTCTCCCGACTCAAATGTCATTTTTCTATTTTTTAGGTTAATTATCGCCCGGTTGTCAAACGCCCAATCCAGATCGAGTAGTGTCAGGTAAGGTGTTGTGCCATCTACTATTTCGATGACTTCAAAGTCTGCCTTAGTATGCACTCCATCTAGATCTATTGTTACTCCTTTCAGTATACCTATTGGTAGAACACTATGTTGATTTGCTAGTTATAATTGAATGATCGAGTATCCCAATGTTGGTTCCCCCATGCATTGCCATGTGCTCTTTGGTAGTACATTCACTTCGGATCCTAAGTCCAATAAAATATCTCACATATTGAAATCGCCAATGTTAGCATTTAGTCTAAATTCCCTACTTGTTCTTCTTCTTGTGTGTAGGTGGTTGACAGTTTTCAGTTCTGGCTTTTGCTCTGTCTCACTGCTACATTTCTCTAGGATGTTTTGTAATACTTTGACGGATGAAGGATCACTTAACACTTTAATGCATGATTGCAAAAAGTCTTTGATAGTGCTTACTTGTCCCTTAGTTTCATTCTGTTGGTATGGTCCAGTGATGGCGGCATCTCATATTCCGGAGCCTCCTTGCTTTGTTGCGCAGACGATGCTATGTCCTTCTTATAGAATTCTTGTTGGGCTTCTGTAAAGATATCATTTTCTTTCTGCGCATCGAACTGCTTCTTGGGGTATAGGTTCTTCTTTACCCATTGGTTCTGAGTTGGTTCTTGTCAAACTACATCATTTCCTATTTTCGTTCCTCCTCGAGTGACTATGTTGATGTTTTGTCTGTCCTCCCTTGCTTCAGCTGAAATCCACTGGACGTTCTGATTGTTTTGGTTCCTTTTCTCTTGAATTTTGACGAGTAATGTCGGGCATTCCTCTGTATCGTGGTCCGATGCACAACAATACATACAAGTCGCTAGTGGTAGTGGACATTCCTGTGCATAATGTCCTAGTTGTTGGAAATTGTGACATGTGACAGGTCCTCTACTGCGTTCGAAACCTCCTCTGGCTCTTCCTACTCCTCTATATCCTACGTGATCACCTCTCGGCACATTATACCGTGGTGTTTGACTGTACTGCGCAGTATTATACTAGGGTTGTGCTGGGTTGTACTGTGGTTGCATGTTATTGTAGGGTTGTTGTGTGGTATTATACAATTGTTGTGCAGTGTTGTATGGGGCTAGGGATTGATTGAACTGTGGCGTTGCCTGCCCAGTCATCATTTTGACATGTACCCTGTATGTGTTTGATGTTCTTTCCCGCATCAGCTCCATAGTTCTGCAATCTTTGTCGTTGTGGACTACTGAATTACAGAAGGTGCAATATGAATTCTTTGGGATTGTTTGGTATTTTTGCATCATCGTGCAGTGGTAAGGGTCGTGACTCGGTTTCTTGCATATTTCGCACCATAATCCTCCCTGCGGTAGCGGGTTTGGCATACCTGTCGCCATATACTGTGCGAATGTTGGCCACTCGTTCTTATGGTGTCCTTTCATCCTGCAGGTAGTGCACCAAATGGCTTCTCGTTTGTCCTTGTTCTTATTATGGTTCAGTTGAAATGTTAAGTTCTTCAAATCCTCCTTCAACTCTTCAATAGTTGGGTCCGTCTGTTGGTACTAGTTCTCCTCCAATTGTAAGGTTGCCTGCAGAGCCCATGCCTGCGTCTGAAACTTCTGTTGTCGTAATGGGTATTTTAAGTGTGGAAGTAGTGAGTTGACAAACAGGTGTCGATGTTGCATATCGTTCATAAGGTATTTTAACTTTCCTTTTAATCGCTTGAATCTTTGATCAATCTCCCATACAGATTCTCCTAGTTTATGTCTTATTTTGATCATCTCGTTCATGTAATGATCCTCTGAGCTTGGCTTCTGGAACTCATTTATCAGTAATTTCTTAATGTCGTCCAGTGTCTTTGTCATCCCGAGAACACTATTTGTGTCTAGAATCATATACCAATATAGTGTGCGGTCTCTCAGCATGATCACTAGCTGTGCGAGTTTGGTATCTTCATCGGTGATATGCTTTGCTTCCCAGATCTTTGTGCAAATGAGCAAATTCTTCTCAGGGTCTTCTGTTGCTTCTCCTCGAAACTCTGGTAATCTGATAGTAGGATCGTGTCCTACCATTCTGAATACTGAAATACTCACTCCTCCGTGTGGTGTAGATACTTGACTAAGGTTTCCTGAACTAGCTCCTCCAGTTGGTGCTCCTTGTGTAGATGTACTTCCTGTTGTCGAACTTTCTCCGAACTTTGATTATCTAAATGGTGGTGTTCTCTTTGGTGTATTGGTCAAACATGGGTTTATGGGTTCCACACTGACATTAATATGGAAGGGATGGTTGTCTTCTCCTCCTGTTATTGGGTCTCTTGTTTTCCTCTTGTAGGTGGCGCACAGGATTTCCTCAATCTACTCCACAGCCCGGAGATCCTCTACCTCTTCCTCATCGCTCGCCAAGCCCTCCCGTTCAGCTACGACTCTCTTCTTCGTGTTCATCTTATATTGGTAGGGTACTCCGCTACGCGTCATTCCTGATGACGCCAAGATCCACTTAATCTGGTCGTCATCCATCAAGATCAGGTCCAAGGGTTCGTCCTCCTTCTTTTCTTTATCCTGCCCTCCTTCCATTCCTCCTCTTTCTGTTAGTGCTTCCCCCCTTCCCCCATGCATGCAGGGAAGTCTAGCTATCTGATTCCATTGTCATCACACCTTTGTTATATAGCAGTATCTTGATAGAAGTATACAATGATCGAATGTACTTTCCTCTGGGTCCTCGTAGAAATTCTTGCTCGGCTGCACTGTATGACTTCGTTGTGTCTACTGCAAACTCTGTGATGAAGCTTGCCACAATACTATCGAGCGAAAAGTCTACTGCGCGGGTGAATTTGTTGTTCACATGTTGTACCTGCTTAATCTATACTGGGGTCCAATCTAGATGTCGAATCTGGTTCATTGCATCGTTATCCTTCAACCGTAGGATCCACTCATGTAGGAGATGCAGAAAATCGCAGAAAAAGACTTCATGTAAATCAGTAAATACGTATTTATTCGGGTATT
The DNA here is from genome assembly GCA_009831015.1 of Picea engelmannii. Classification (NCBI taxonomy): domain Eukaryota; kingdom Viridiplantae; phylum Streptophyta; class Pinopsida; order Pinales; family Pinaceae; genus Picea; species Picea engelmannii. The sequence goes on along the minus strand of ML809086.1, from coordinate 46,103 downwards.
GGCACGGTGTGATTCTAGGGTTTCTATTATCTTTTTGTGCAAACTCTAGTTCTTTAGTTCTCAACCAGCCCTCGATTTCTGCTTTCGTGGGGTTCCAAGGTCTCAACATTCCCTTCTAATGGCTCATTGTTCTTCTGTTTCGCCCCTTCGGTTCTTGTTCACTCTATCTCGTCTACTGAGTCCTTTCATGTTCCTCTTAACTCGACAACGAAACCATTTGTTGGTTATTTCTTCCTCTCTCTAGTCGTCTGAGTTATTGAACCAGGGTTCATGTCATTCGGGTTTCCAACAAAGCCTCTAAAACTATCAGCCCTCCTAGTAAACCAGAAGGCAACACAGTACACAAAATGCACTGTGCAGTCTCACACGAGGTAGCTTTAAATGGGTGACTGTAAGACTTAGGTGTTTACAGCCTAGGATAGAGTAGAGGATAGGGGTTTCCTGACTAAAATCGTATATCATGAGTTGTTGGTGTAATCTACTTATTCCTTTTGGTCGCATACATATGTTCCACAAGTTATTTCCCAAACAACATAAACAGGTTCCTAACAATGTATTAACCCATTCATCAAACCTAACCCTTGATTGTTGAAAGAAAGTAAAGACATGCATGCATTCATCACATTACACAAATATTACCATGGTTCACCCCCTCTTGGGCTATGTCCACAAAGATTTGGCTCTGGGCTCTTTTATTATAATAGTTATGTCATTTCGACACCGTGCGCTTACAATTTCCTCCTTACAGGTAAGATCTATACGAGGTGAACTAGATCGCACCATGCCCTACAACCTGCGGTTTAATCCTCAGATCTACCTTCCCTCTTCTCTCCTTTGCTCAACAACTTACAACAATTGGTTCACACAATCAAGAAAAACCCTTGCATATCGAATTCACCCATGTGTAGCTACAATAACAGTAACCAACAATAGTAACAATAACAATTCAACAACCCTAGATGATACCTTTGTATCTATATTTATACATTTCGGGCTCTTCAGCCATTTACAGTGTATTACCAAAACCCTAACCCTACCGACGTTAGGTCTTCCTCCCATGCATGTGTTGTTCTTCCTCCAACTGTCGCTTTCCTTATGCATGTGTTATTGCATCCACGTGTGTTGTTCTTTCGCCAGCTGTTACTTCGACTTCTGCACACTTTCTTGCCCACAATCGTCCTTCTTTTCCCTTCGGCATGGTGCCAATAAAGACTCCATAACCTAAAGCAAGGCACTAGAGCTGTGCATTCTTGGCAGCTCGCAGGGAGCATGCCATCCCCCATGGAGCCTAATGTTATCACATAAGCTTGTCAAGACCTTAGGGGTTTGTGGTTTCTACCTAAGTCTGCAGATTTTACCTGTATCTCTTCCTTTTGCAGACCCGATCAGGATTTTTTCCTCTCGACTTGAATTTTTTCATCTGTTCACCTTCATCCATTTGATCGACCTGTTTTCCCTTGTCGGCTTGCCTGAAATGTTTTGACCCTAAGCCTTTATGTTTTCCCTAAGGTCGTTCACTCCTCTCTTTATCTCTGTCTTTGATCTTTTGTTTTCCCGAGCCCTTTGCCAGTCATCCGAGTAATTGTTCACAGGTCACAACCATGAGCACCAAGTGCAACACTTGATGCATTTTAATGAGGATTCGAATCAAGAAAGTGAGCAAGATCAACCTTCAATGACAAAGATCCTTCAAGAAGATCATATCGACGGCCATCGAATGATCGGAACCTTATAGTTTCATAGAGAATAGCGTCAGGAAAAGTGACGAGGTCGTAACATCATCCCAGTCGTCAATCTTGGGAAGGACGCGTGGCGCAGAATCAACATTTCACTGAATCGCGGGATGGAGCAATCAAAGGACCGAGTCATGGGGACTCGCAAAATGTGAAGTCGTGGAGTGATCGGGGTCGTTCATTCTAGAGACGCACGTGGCGCAGGATCCAAACCACGAAGAAAGTCTTTTGGGAAAGCTAGGGTGAGAAGTGTCGATGGCTCTAAGTCTTGAAACATCGATATAATTTGGGTCGTCCAATGCAAAGAGATGTGTGTCGCCCGATCCGAGCGATCCCGATTTTACGACTCAGGGTTTTGAACACGGGGCACATCATGAGTTCGTGAAACGCAAAATCGCGACGTGCCTAAGAGTTAGGCCCACGATCACGGACCAGAGTCATATGGAGAGAGGGGACAAAGAAAGGAAAGTGCTTGGATGAGTGACGGGCGGTTGAGATAGTTCAAGGAACTGATCCTGGCCATCGAATTCGAGGTAAATCCAACCGTTGATCAGGGTGGGCCATTTCACAGGATCAGGCATCGGTATATTTAAAGTCAAGAGGGAAGAAAACTCCTTAAATACGAAATCCTGAGATTTTGTATGGATAAAGCACGAGGTCACTGCCCGCAGTCACGTGGAGCAAAAGATAAGGAGTTGTGAGAGAGATCCAAGCACCCAAGTTGGTCACAGAGATGGATCAACATGGTCTCAAGAAGTTGATATAAATTGAAGAAAGTCATGAGCACCGCCTGGAGCATCCACAGACGTCAGAACCTGTCCCGATCCCAACACAGGTAGTTAATGGAAACAGGGTGGTTGAAACCTTGTTTCACCGCATAAATGGAAAGCATGGAAGCTTGGCCATAGAGGCAGGCTGTCAACCCAAGGTCTCCTTGTCAATGAATTTTTCTGCAAATCCCATATTGATTTGAGATCGCGTTTGACGGAAGAAGATATAGACGACAAGCCTTGAATGCCATAGCCAGAGTGTGCTTATAAAGGGAGCGAGTTGTTTTGGGTATAAATACTTAGTTTTGATATTTTGTTATGGTCGATGGTAGAGCAAAGCTCTCGTATTGTAAAGTTTTAATGAACATTTTGTTCCTCTAGTTATGTATATGCATTTTGAGACTTCTTGTTTAATGAAAGTCAACTTTCTTACTCCCTCTGGTTTCCCCCTGATGCTGAAAGAGTTCATGATTGACTGATTCACTTGAATTATTGTGACTGCATTATGATGAAAGTTTGATTATAGTGTTGTTATAATTCCTTTCAGTTTCTTTGATATTTAAATTCGGCAAGTTCTTGTGTTTAAATTGTTCCTCATTGGGTTGTTGAAGGACTTGATGTCCTTGGCAGATCTCTACATTTTCTCACCGAAGTCTTCCTCCTACTCACCCTTACTACAACTTACTATCTGAAGTTAAACTAAGACCTCACCTGCTCATGCATATCAGTCCAGTTTTTTGAGTTAAAACGATGTTTTCTTGAGACTGTGCCCATTTGACCTCTTTATAACCAACCTGTGACATAAAACTCTGATGGGTATTGGGATTTCCTTTCCTGCAATCTGAAGGGTGACTTCTGGTGCTAACACACAGCAGTACACAACTACTATCTAGTGATACACAACCACACCAAGTAGCACACGACTACTTAATCAGTGACACATAGTCACAACCAGTGGAACACATCCACCACAGTAACATACATCTACTATCCATAGACATATAGTCTCCATAGTAGTCATATCATCTGAGTCATCTGGACCATTCTTCCACTCACATATGTGATATCTAGAAGAGCATATTCCCTTAGAATGTAAAACATCAACCATGGGATATCTGGACTATTCTTCTCAAGCATAGAAGAATAATTGTCCCTGATTTCTTAACTTGGACCATTCACCTAATTAGGCCATTCCTCAAGCACTAATCATAGTGAAACATGGAGAGAATGAGTCTACCCTAGGGAATGTCTCTCCTTGATTGTTGAACCTGGACCATGCACCTAACTGGGCCATTCCTCTGACACTAATCATAGTACAACCTGGATAGAATGAGTTTTCCCTAGGGAATGATTGTTCAGACCATTTCCTAATGGAAATGATTGTCCGGACCATTTCCTAATGGAAATTATTGTCCTGCACCAACCTCCAAAATGGACCATTCTTTGAAACTGCTCCCAGTTGTGAACTTCGAAAGAATGACTGCCCGGCGAGGAGGACCATTCTACTTGACCACTGTCAGGCTGCTAAATTGAAGCTTTTAAGTGACCTGAAACACTAAATTGTCAAACTAGGGTTGGTAAACTTTGAGCTGATACACAGTATGTGCAGGTAAGAATCTAGTCTCTATCTGAATGCTATCCTAAGAATAAAACACACACCTATTCTAAGAACTTGAATTCTAATGACTAACTTGAAACTGATCATTTCCTATTTAAGTCATCAACAGAAAAACAGTCTTGTGCTCAAATGTTGGTACTTCTATTCTTATTCCCAAAATGTGGTTCCACAAGATTATTTTACCTCTATGTTCGATCATTTACCATCATCATTTCTGTTCAAGTTAGGACTCACAGAGTATTGTCGAAAATGCATTCATTCTGAGCAGCAAAAATCAATCTATTCTGTCTATAGGAAAACAGAGTATTGTGCTACTAACTGGTACCAGGAGCTCCTTTTGTTCTAACTGTAATCTAACTATTCTAACCAGGCAAGGTAACTAATGTCTAACAAAGAAAAATGCATGCTAATTCTAAGTTATGTTCGAATTGAAAA
>ML809086.1:27040-38452 GCA_009831015.1 Picea engelmannii | reverse complement strand
CTATCTGCTCATCTGTGGAGATATATTGGAGAACCACTTCTCTTTTTCTAGACTTCATCTCGAATAATGTAATGCTTGATCTCAATGTACTTTGGTTTGTTATGGAACACTAGTTTTCTCTGAAGGCTTCATGTATCTTTGATCATTACAGTATATATCATGGTCGAAATTCAACACTTTTGTTTCTTGCTAGCTTGTGACATCATGGCAAGGCTCAAACTGAAACATATCCAAGTAGCACTTCTTCTGTCATCATGAGAGTTTGCCATGGATTAGCGATCCATCATCCTAGACTTCTGAGTAACTATTCTGAAACACTATCTTTGTCATAGAAATTTTTCACCACGCTTTTGTTGTATATGAGATACTATGCATCAAGTTGTTTGAATCCATACAAGGTCTTCTTATATCTGCATAAATGGGTCTCTTTCTGGTATACCTCAAGACCTTGAGATTGCTTTACATAAGATTCTTCCTCAAATTCTCTATTGGGAGAATAGTCTTTTACAACCAACTGATGTAAACTTTAATCCAATGATACTACAAGAGATATAATAGCTCAGATAGAGGTATATCTGGTTTACGAGAGAAAGTTGTTATCATAGTCTTCTCCTCCTTCTAGAAGAACCTCTAGTTTTGAATCTCGCAATGCTTCCATTCATAACCTTTTTTCACAATTTCTTACATATATTGTTCTTCATCATAACTTCCATTTCTTCTGCTTGATTGCTTCTTCTAGTGGGTTCAAACCAAGTTGGTAGTCTTGTGATTCTCGGTATAATAACCGGTTGTTCTGGATTTTCTTTCTCTCTTGGAATATTCATGTTTTTCCTCAGGTTTCTCTTTAGCTCTTCGGTCCATGGAGTTTTCTATAGATTCCATGCCCTGAAGATTCCAACTTTTTCCTTTCATCATATGATCATGGATGTAGATGGACAACCAAGGATACTTTAAGTATTATTTTTGAAGAAGACTTCTTCTAAAGTCAAATTGAATACATGTTTCTTTTCATGGTTGTTACTTTCAATGGGAACATGGATAGATACTTCATAATCCTCAATGGATCATATTATTTAGGATTATCTCCCTCCTAATCCTTGCTTTATGCATGAATACATGCTCTTCTTTTGGAATTATGTAATCATCTCCCTCCATCTAAGATAGTCCATGCTTTCGTTTGCATTCTTATTGGCTTATGCAAGGTGACACAAGAATTTTTCTAATTTCCACTCTTTTGACTTCTTCTGGGTCTCTTCAGGTTTGATTCTAATTTTGGCTTATCTGGCAGTTGTTACTTATATAATAGCTTCCACAGGAATTGTTACCAAAGATTGTCAACATACTTCATCTTTTCATGTGTATTGCTTGACTTGTAGTCATTATAATAGCAATCCTTATCCTTTTATTCTTCCATAGGCATTGTTTCCCTTGAACATATTTTCTTCTAAGAAATAGATATACATGATATGTACATGAACTATGTAAACGTGATATATACAAGGGTTTTGAAGAATATTGTAACCTTGTCTTAGAAGAAGAAGTATATTTTATCCTGCTTGACTTTCTTTGAGGGTTCCCTTTATTCGACAACTGTTGCTTCTTTTGTTTCCTTCCTTTTCTTTATCTCAGGACAGTGGTTCCTGTAGTGACCATATTTTCGACAGTTGAAGCATTGTATTTTTGACATATCCTTTTCTTGATTTGGTTTCTTCCTTGAGCCAAACTTATTCTTATTCCTGAAATTCTTGAACTTTGTTGTGAAAGCTTGATCATCGTATTTCTTTTGGGATTTCTCTTTTGCGTTAATCCTTGATTCTACTTGTGCACAACAAGTCCAAATTTCTTCAAATGTGTGATACTCCTTTCTTATGTTCATGCTTGCGAAAAATGCATCCCATGTCTTGGGAAGACCATTGAGTACTATATTTACCAATTCCTTCTCCGAAATGATTTCTTCAATAGCTTGTAGTTGATCTCTTAACTGAGATATTCTCACAAACTATGATGTTTTGCTTTCATCATCATTCATTTTCATGTCACGAAGCTCATTCTTCAAACTAATTACTTGTCCAATGTTTTTGACTGAGAAGAGATTAGTTAGGGAATCGTACATCTTCATAGATGAATCAAGATGAGAGATGTAGGGTATCAAGTGGTCTTTTACAGAGTCCATTATGATACTCATGGCATTGATGTCATTATCCTTGAACTTCTCCATAATTGCAACGTTTTGAGGTTCCTTCTCTTTTCCTTCTTCAAACTATGGTTCCACAATCTTTCCTTTCACGATATCCAACACTTTATTCTTGGAAAGGATGAGGTCAATCCTTGTCTTCCATGCTCTGAAGTTAGAAGCCTCTTCTAATTTGTTTTCTGACTTCATAGAGTAAGTCATGACTGCTTTGACTTTGTCAACCTTTGACTTTGACCAAAAACTCAAACATGGCGTCTTAGCTTGCTGAGAGTACCAAGAGGTGTGTTGGGTTAGGGCGCACTAGGATATCCAGAAATTAGGTCAATCTCTTCACTTAAGGTGCCTCAATAAGAGGGTTAGGGTTTTGTTGTTGCAGCAAAAACTGACTGCAACTGTAACTGTAACTGAGGAAATCCTCCCAATATATCTTCCAGTGGTTAGATTGTTCGAAGATAGTGTGGGCCCATAACCTGTTAGAAATAATCGGTGTGCTCATTTAACCATAGACAATATGGCAATATTGTCACCCAACCATAGGCTGAAGCCACCCCCGAGCACCTTAACCTTGGCAAAGAATAATTCCAGAAGCAAACCCTAGGCCTAATAGCCAATCAATGTAGCATACTTCTCTCCAAAGCTAGCACACAAGGTAGAAAGTCCAAACCATAACCAAGAGAAAGTCCAGACTTGTACACTTACTAAATTTCTGCAGTGCACACTCTTAAATTTGTGGAGTTGCAAGTTGTTTCTATCAAATGAGCTCTGGCGTCCTGTATTTATACTGCTCCTCCTTAGCTGTCTAGGCCGACTTCTCATTTTGGAGGCTACAAACTCAATATTAAATATTTCCTTTAGCCGACTTGTCTTCTAGGGTTATGTCTAATGCTTTAGGGTTTCTTCTTGCTTCCTAGAATATTATATTCTTGTCAGGGTTACACGTGGAGGTTAATACCTCTTGAAACTACCATAATATCAACACTTTGAAGTGATCAACCATGTTTCACTCTTTTTCTTGTGAGAAAATATGTTAGTATCCTCTACTTGCATGTGTTTCAGAGGGATGTTGTAATGAAGATGATCATATACTTATTTTGATATTGAAGCCTTTCTTTATCCTTTTACAGTTAAGAAGCTACTTGGTCCATTTCCAGGCAAATGTTGCACTCAAGGAGAAATCTGGTTATAAAGAACCATTTTATATAAAAACTAAAACAATAAAGGATTTGAGGTTTGTTGTTTATCATTCTCCCATTTGATAGTTCATTCCAAGAACATCAACTACATCTTTTCGATAAACACAGAGGAGTGCCACCTCTTTAGGAATGCAGGTGATTTTATCCTCGTGATGTTATCTTAAAGACTGTGAAACAATCTTTTATATCAACAACTACATGCCCTACCAAAATAGAGGTCAGAATGGGTAGGTGATATAAGCCTATAGTTGCAATCAACCCATAAACCGAACGAAAAATCCCAAAATATGATATATCATCCCTCGGGCCATAGATTTGATCCAACCTAGCATGAACCTTAGCAGATCCTTGTCTACAGTTTAACCAAGTAAACCATCCACCATAGTCAACCCCTTTCTTCCCCTAATTGGGGTCGAACAACTGAAGAGAGGCTTTACACTTAGACCGAGCTTTCTTCTTCGAACCATTGATCATAGAACCAACCCCTCCTCCCCTATCACCATCTCATTCAACCATGTTAAAATCTCCACCAATTATCCACTTGACATATGGAAGAGAGGTTTCCATCCACACCCAAAGACAAATACATGTGAAACTAAGGTTTGGTGCATGCACAGATAAAAAATCCAACAATCTCTTCTGAAGTAGCATAGTAATCCATACACACGATTGCTCAAGTCACTCTATGAAGTTGTAACAAAAATTTACATATAAGGCGATATGGATAACACCACACCACCTCCTCCTTGATCATGACTCATGGCCCAGAAGGGGGCATTCCAAACATAATTTGTGCGACTAGGAAGCTCAAATCCAAATGATTTGACCTACTGCAAAAAAATATTTAGGGCTTAACTTTTTGAAGAAATCCTCGAACAACCTGCTTTCTACCTGGGATCATCATGCCTTTGACATTCCATGAAAAATGAGAGAGCTTCATTCAAAGAACAAGGGATTGGCCAAAGTGTCGAATTTATTAAACATCGTCAAGGAAGGTGCCCCCTCTCAGGTGAGAATGTCACTGCTTCCTTAAAATCCTTTACCCATGGGGATGGGCTCATAGTACTAGCAGGATTGTCCAAACTTGTAAGATATGAAGCCCCCTTATGCGTGTTAGCTTTAACCATCCATCCCTCATCCACCTCCATATTCTAAATAGGAGCATTACAACTAGTTGAAGTTGTATGCATGGTTTGGCTTGACATATTGACTAGTGGAAGCAGAAGAACTCCAAAGTTGTTGGGAGATGATGTTTTATTGCGCCTCCAATGTCTTTAGAAGTCTCCTAAATCACTACTCTACCCATCCTTCTACCAAATCCAGGCCTCAATAGAGGGACAAGCCCTTTGGTAAGGGCCTTAGAGGTGCCCTCCTTAGAAACCTGTGCTGAACCAACTGAGGAACCCACTTGACCAGTCGGGGCCACTGACACTGAAGAACTTGAAGATGGGGGAGTCCTTGGAGGGGGATTCCAATGGGGACAATCCTTGATGAGATGATCCTGCGCTTGGCAATCAAATCAAACATTCAACAAATTCAGATAACAAACTTTTTGTTGTCGAACTCCATCCACAACCATCACATAAATAAATAACAACAATGTCTTCTTCAAATAAACCTCCACATAGATTCTCGGATTAGGTCAATGATCCAGATTTTATGAGCATAACGAAATGAATACAGATTATTAGAAGATGCTTAACACAAAATAATAGAGATACAGTAAAATTGGTTTTCTATTCAATAAGGAAATAAGTTGAAACTATAAAATGCAGCGGAAAACAAGCTTGTTGGAATGGTGGCGGCTTATCTATGAGAAGAGATGTGACGGTTGCACTCATTCGCAAGAAGATGGTTCCAATGAGGCACCCGATGTTTATCATGGCATTGCTTGTACTTAGCATTAGATTTCTGTAGAATATCCTAAATCTGTTGTCGGATGTGCTGGATCCGCTCAAGGAACCGGGTGGCTTTGTCAGCTTCTGGCGGAGTAGGGGACGAGTCGACCGAGGTGGTCGCCAGGGGTAGTGCAACATCCATGGGGCCCAATGGTTGGAATCCCAACCCCACCTGAAAGGGGTTGTGGTCAATTGAGCTATGCAGGGCTTAGTTGTAGCTATGCTAGACATAGGGAAGACTCCCATCCCATGTGTGGGGGTGTTTTGAATTGTACATGCACAGGATATGTATGACCATCCAATTGACGACCTCAGTTTGGCCATTTGTCTGGGGGTGGAAGGTAGTGGATTTGGTGAGCTTGGTATCCAACAGTGACTAGAGGCTCGACCAGAATGAGCTAAGGAACTGACTGTCACTGTCTCAGATAATGGTTTGTGGGATCCCAAAATGCAACCATACTCGTTCAAAGAAGAGCTTGGCAGTGGCTTTTGTTGTGATGTTCTTCTTGCAAGCGGATAGAATCACCATATTGGAAAAGTGATCAACAACCACAAAAAACACAGTCATTTCCCCTCTTGGTGGATAGGAGGCCCGACATGTAGTCCAATGAGATGGATTCGCATGGCCTGTTAGGAGTAGGCAGAGGGGTGTATAGGCCCTGTTTCTTGGTGGTTGCTTCGGCAATAACGCATGCAGTGCAGGACTTGATATACTTGTCGACATCATGTAGAAGCTTCAACCAGTAGAAATGATTTTGCAACACTACCACTGTCTTTTCGACACCAAAGTGTCCTGCCACCAAACTGTAGTGAGCTTCCCAAATCAGCTTCACACGCTCGCTTGATGGAATGCAGAGATGGCCTAGACAACACAACATCTCATCCTGAAGATGGAAATTAGCGACCACTAAGTCGGAGCCCAGCATTTGGTAGGTGGTGGAGAAGTTTGGGTCTATCTCATAGAGGTGGGGCCATCCGGAGGTCTCGTGGCCACAAGAGTCTAGCATCGTTGTGAGTGTCACGACTGGAGGTCGACTGAGGCAATCAACAATTCGGTTGGTACTTCCTGTTTTATACTTGATGTTGAGGTGGAACTGTTGTAAGTATGTTGACCACTTCCGATGGCGGTCATTCTGCAATTTTCCTTGGGTCTGAAAGAACTATAGTGGCTTGTGATCAGTGTGGATGACTGTCTCTTTCCCAAGAATGTAATGTCTCCACTGGTAATAGGCTTGCATAATGGAGTACATTTCTTTTTCATAAGTAGGGTACTTACGAACAACATCTGATAATGTCTCACTATGATATGCCATGGGGTGGTCATGTTGAGTGAGAACGACGACCACAACATAGTCTAAAGCATCTGTCTCGATCTCAAAGGGATGTTGGAGGTCTGGTAATGAAAGTACCGGGGATGAGAAAAAATGCTTCTTCAAGTCATCGAAGGCTTTTTTTTGGGACAAACCCCACACAAATTTTGCCTTACCACCACCTCTGGTTACTTGGCTGAGGTCCCATGCGATATGAGAGAATCCCAGCACAAACCTGCGACAAAAATTGGAGAGGCCCAAGAAGCTCCAAAGTTCAGTGAGTATGGTTGGGGCTGGCTAGTCACGGATGACCTGGATCTTTGCTGGATCCAAATGCACACCATGTTGATCAACGATGCAGCCTAAGTAATGGACCTTGTCCATGTCGAAGGAGAATTTTACCAAGTTTGCATATAGTTTGTGCTGCCGCAGGGTGTGCAGAACCTACTGAATATGTTGTAAGTGTTCCGCCCAAGTCTTGTTGTAGATGAGGATGTCATCCAGATACACCACTACAAAAGTATTGGTGAAAGGTTATAGGATATCATCCATCATCCTCATAAAAGTTGCTGGAGAATTTGTCAAAACAAAGGGCATGACCAACCATTCAAAAAGACCTTCTTTTGATTTGAAGGCAGTCTTCCATACATCTGTATGTTCTATTGGGACCTGGTGGTATCCAGACTTCATATCAATATTAATGAAGTATTTGGCCCTCGTGAGATGATCAAGGAGGTCATCGATTTGGGGAATCAGGTACCAGTTTCAGACTGTGAATTTATTCAGAGCCCGATAATCAATGCAGAGTCACTAGGTCCCTTCTTTCTTCTGTACTGACACGATTGGGCTCCCACAAGGCGATGAGTTGGGATGGGTGTGCCCCTTGTGGAGAAGTTCTTGGATCTACCTCTTGATCTCCTCATTTTCTAACAGAGAGCAGCGGTAGACTGGCCCATTGGGTAGCGGTGTGCCTAGGGTCAGATCGATGGTATACTTGACCTGACAGTGCAGAGGTACCCCGATAGGAGAGGAGAAGATAGTTGAGTATTCTTCCACGACCTTATCCACTTGTTTTTGTTGTGTGGAGAGATCGGTCACGGAGGCCCTTGATGTGATTGTGGTCTTTCTCTCACTCTGAGAGCAAATCACGAAGAAGACAAATTTCCCGGTCAGAGAGATGACCTTCCTGCATTGCTTGGCAGAGATCACGGAAATAACACTAAGAGGGATTGCTTCGAGTATCCTGTATAATTTCCTGTTCAAAGTAATAATAACACTACAAGGCCTAGACTCATATACAACATGATGTTTCCATAAATAAGGTTGGCCCAAAAGAACATTACAAACTTCGAGAGGAGCAACATCACACAATACCTTGTCTTTGAAGGGCTTGATGTCGTACGACAGTCGACACTATTGGCTGACGCAGAGATCACTTCCTTGGCGGAGCCATCCAATGGTGTAGGGTTGTGGGTGTGGCATTGTCGTCAGGGCCAACCGCTTGATGACCTCTACTGAGATGAGGTTCTTCTTACTACCGTTGTCAACAATGAAGTGCAACGGGGTGCCTTTTACCCACATTTGTGAATGGAAGAGGCACTCTCCTTCTTCTGGCTCGTCTGGTTCACCAGGTTGGAGCTTGGTGGTAGCAATGGTGGCACTGGGTTCCATGTCAATGATTTATCTTCCCCTTTCTGGTTATGACTCAGAGTCAGAACTCCCATCTGATTCAGAGGCTTTCACTTAGGCCACTAGCAACTTCTTTGAGCGGCAGTCAACAGTGTTATGCCAAGGGCTCTTATGGAAGTCGCACCACTTCCTGGTATCTTTCTTTGTCTTTCCTGTATCCTTCTTTCCTTGCAGCTTGGACTGGTTGTCTTGATATTGTCCATATTTTCTTTGTATTTTGTTTTATGGGTTGGGGTCGCCCTTTCCTGGCTTTTGCTGTGAGGGGTTCCCAGGCCCAAATTGCCACGTCTTTTGTTCGAGCTTCTGCTCGATTTTGACGGCATATCGGTAGGTCGTGCCAAAGGACGAGATGTCTAGAAATTCCATTTCAGTGTGGATGTATCTATGCAGAGCACCGCGATACTTGAGCACCATATGTCACTTTGAATCTTTGATACCCAGCGTGGTGCGCAAGGTATGGAAGATATCTGTGAACTCTGGCACTACTTGGTCTCTTTCTTGTTGCAGTGTGGTCCATTTGGTATACAAGTCGTCATAACTTCCAACAGGGTAGTATTGTTCCTTAATAGCATCCCTGAAAGATTCCCAGGTGGTCGTGACTGTAAATAATGAGGGTTCCTCTGTTTCCTTTTGCTCACAGAAAGTTTCCCACGAATATTTGACATGGGGAACGGATTTGAGGAGTGCAAAAGTAATGTTCTCTATTCGAAAAAGTTATGGACAAAAAAATACCCATTCTAGTAGATTCAACCACTTGTCTACAACATCTACGTCTATCTGACCTTCAAATATAGGAATATCGAAGTTGATTTGTACCTTGACGGGGGTGGCGCCTCCGCTCGAGGAAGATGCATCGTTTGTTGGTAGCCACCAACAGATTTGCGCGAAACTATCCATCATCTCGTTCCTTTGTTGCGTGAAGGCTTACTCAAGCAACATTTTGAAAGGATCTCCTGTCCCATTGTCTTTATTTTCTCCTGCCATGAGAGGTCGCTTGGGCATGCGAGATATTTTTTCCTCAAGAGAAGCAAGCTCGAGACCCAATTCTTTATACCTTGACCTCGCTGGGGACATGCATTAAGACGACAAGCATCAGACCGCTCGGATACCACTGATTTGGATTTTATGAGAAAAAAGAAATGAATACATATTATTAAAAGATCCTTAAAACAAAATAACAGAGATACAATAAAACTGGTTTTCTATTCAATAAGGAAATAAGCTGAAACTGTAAAATGCAGCGGAAAACAAACTTGCTGGAATGGTGGCGGCTTATCTATGAGAAGAGATGTGACGGTTGCACTCATTCGCAAGAAGATGGTTCCAATAAGGCTTTGAAGGCCTTTTACAATAAACAAGAAATTCAAAAACCCTAGACATCCAAAAACTTGACCCTAGGAGATGAAGCACCAAAAGTCATGTGGGCCCCGTTTGTGTAAGTTAGTACATCAACTTCCCGGGGTCGTAACTTTTGCATACGATCTTCGTTTTAGGCACACGATAGCCCGTTGGAGAGGTCTAACCGAGAAGAACAATTTTCGAGTGGCCCAAGTTAGTACTTCTAGCAGAGACCTGGGCCCCAAATCCCCAAAAAACATCATTTAGGGCCTCAAAATGACCCCATAAGTTTGGAACCTGAAAAACTACCAAAGTGGAAAACTGTTTTTCGAGCCAGTGGAATAAGTGGGTGGCCACTAATATCCACCTGGATCAGTCGAAAAGAGTTATGTTTGTTGTTTGAGATTAAAAAATTTCCAAACTGATTAGCAAATAGACATACAAAAGGCCTCAAATTAGCATGAAGCACAAGAAACTTGAGCCATAATGGATAGTTGGATATCCCATGATCTTCCGGGACAAAATTAGCTCTCTAGGATTACACATAATCTAGGGAATCTTCAATATGTCGTGTACCATATTGTAGAACTTATCGAGCTGCTAATTCGATGTTGAACATGAGACAAACATACTTATAACCCAAACCCCAAAATGAATTCCAAGAAACTCCACTTGCCTCCCAATTAAAAAAACACCATTTATTGAAAGCTAACTCATCTAACATGCGGTGAAGGAATACAATATCATCCGAGGATGCATTAGATTCTGGTGTCCCTTTGCAATCTCCTTGTTACTAGCTTCACATCAGTTCTAATAGAGTTTGACTGAGCATCAATAATTTGAACCTTTGGTTGTATATCTAATTATTGACTGAGCATCAATAATTTGAACCTTTGGCTAACTTCCTCCATCATCTATGATTATGGATATTTCCCTACACTTTCAACCAGGTCGGATTGAGTAAAAGTTAAGCTCAAATGGTTGAAATGAGGCAACAATGACCATTTTTCTACATTACCAACTTGTGGAACCACAATCGGAAAAAAAAATCATTAAGATACACGACAATGTTGCAGGAACCTTCAAAATCATGACAATCATGTGGCACATACTCTAAGGGCGAACATTCCCTTGATCAATCACACATAGCATACCCCTGCCCATTATAATTGGTAGGTGATCTGGATTTTATGAGCGGAACGAAATGAATACAAATTATTAGAATATGTTTAACACAAAATAACAGAGATACAATAAAATTGGTTTCTATTCAATAAGGAAATAAGTTGAAACTGTAAAATGCAGCGAAAAACAAGCGTGCTGGAATGGTGGCGGATTATCTCTGAGAAGAGATGTGACAACTATGCTCATTCGTAAGAAGATGATTACAATGAGGCTTTGAAGGCATTTTTACAGTAAACATGAATTCCAAAACCCTAGACATCCAAAAACCTAACCCTGGGAGATGAAACGCCAATGGGGTAAGCTAGTACATCAACTTCCTAGGGTTGTAACTTTTGCATATTGTAATGTCCCCACTTTGGGACATCATCACACGGCAGAGATTTATGATGACCAGAGTAGCCAGATGGGTGCTAGAGCAAGTACAGGGGTATTTGAGAGGCATTGTGGGGTCCAACTTGCATCGATGATCATATTCCATCATTATGAGTCATTCCGCACAGGTTGGCTTTGGTTTCGTTGCATTCCGACGATTTCCATGATTTTGACTATTTTGAGCTATAAGTCAATGGAATTCACTGAAGAGGTCATTTTGGGCACATTACTTG